>CAJVPM010001113.1:0-13211 GCA_910592325.1 Scutellospora calospora
AATAAAATAGTAACTGAATATAAGAAATAATAGAAGATCTTAAATCTCAAAGTATAACAAGAAAGGAAAAAAGAAGAAACAAGTAAAATCAATAAGCATATCAACATATTATATAAAGCAATATAGGGTAAACTAAAATCTATACTTAATAGTTTGCTATAAAGACTATCAAGGAAGATAAAAGTAGACAGAATAATGAAAGTTTCAGAAGATGAGAAGATCTTACTAATAGAGGAAAAAGAAGTTCTAAGTGAAATGAAATCTTATTTTATGAAGCAATTCCAAAAAAGAAATATCAATAAAAATAGTCTATTAGCAAAATATATGAAAGTATATAGTCTAATAAAAAAAATAGATATTAAAATTTATAAAGACCTCTTAAAGAAGGTAATAGAAGAGGATTAGGCTAATACTCTAAACAAAACAAAAAATAAGTCTGCATCTGATATCTTAGAAATTAGTTACTTTCAGATAAAAAAAGCAGAACAAACAGTACAAAAAGTATTCAGACTACTAGCAGACTAGTGTATTACAAAAAGAGACATCTCTGTAAAATAAAAATTAGGACAACTATATCTAATTCCAAAAAGTGAAGACTGAAATTATGACCTGACAAATATAAGATCTATTGTACTACTAGAAGCATTTTAGAAAACAGTAGTAAGAATCATTATACAAAGACTAGATTGTATATTTGTTAAATATAGTATATTAGAAGGCCCAAACTTTACAAGTTTGTCAAGTGATAGCATTTCAAGTCTGATTCATATCTGCTAGAAGACACAAGGCAAAAAAGCAAAAAGCTATAAATTCTCTTTCAGGACATGAAAAAAGCTTTCGATTTAGTAAGCTTAATAATAATAAAAAAAGTATTAAAGAGAATTAGAATACCTAAGTTGATAACTAAGTTTCTTCTTAGCTTATACAATAAGCAAAAGATTAAAGTCATTACAGATTATGGTTTAACCAAGGAGTTTGAAACAAAAGATGGTTTGAACTAAGGAGAAGTTATCTTACCTATTATATAACAAATATTCTATGATCTACTACTATACTTAATCAGCAAAGAAGAAGATTTAGATTATAAAATGAAGCTTAGATAGCCTTGTAATTTGAAGATAAGCAATATGCAAGTAATAAGCTGACAACAGAGTGTACTAGCTTACACAAATGATACAACATAGTTAGCAAGATCAAAAAAGGAAATGCAAAAAATAGTTGATATCTTTGCAGAATTTTATGAGCTAAATAATATTGAGATAAATAGTAAAAAATCTGAATTCTTCATATTAAATCTAAACTACAAGAATAAAGAAAAAGATATACATTTAAAAATATTGATAGAAAAGGCTAAAGAGCTAGTACAAGCAAAGCGAGGAAAGGAAGTCATAAGACATCTCAGAGTATAGATATCTGAGAAAGGTAGAAAAGAATACAATAAAACTATTATTATGAAAGAAATTACAAGAATGTGTAAAGCAATCATATAGAAAAAAGTATTAGTAAACCAGTTAGTTTATTTAAATAATAGTGTACTTATACCTAGTATTGAGTATAGGCTCTAGATATCTTTTTTATCTAAATCTGCATGTAAGCGAATATAAAGATCTATTTAAATATTAATTAAGAACAAGATAAGCCTAGCAAAATCAGCTCTGAATAGTATATATAGTCATATGAAGATTCTAGAATTATAAACAATTTAGCAGAATCAGCTTGTATATCATATTACAGAGCTAACTATATGTTTAAACAAACAAAATGAAGTAGGACTCACTACAAGATTAAGAGTGAAAGAAGTATAACTAAGCTATATAAATACAAACAATATTCTTAGTAATTTCAGTAAGTTAAATTATATAAAGTTCAAATTTAATTTAGCTTACAAGATAATTTACGAAAGAAAGAAACTAGACTTCAGTTTTCAAAAAGCAGTGTTTATGAAGAAAATTTAGAAATACTAGGCACAAGTATCTCAAGTCTGCTAGACAAAAAAAAGGTTAACAGATATAGAAAGAGTAATAATATAAATATTTTTATACTAGAATAGCTAATAACAAGTAGTAGCAATAGACTTTTAATATAGTAACAAGTAAGATATGTTAGAGGTTTCAAAGAAAGAGATTAAAAGCCATACTAGTATATGTATATAGAAGAAAGAGTTCTAGATTGTAGTATAACAAGGTTTCTAAAAAAAGAATACTGTATAGCAAATCCAAACTAATATATAATAAGATTTAACAGATACAAAATATTTGTAGACAAAAAGAAAAAAAAATAGATCATTTTTAAAAAGAAAAGAAGCTTTGAAATTAGCAAAGTTATAAAAAAAGAAAACAAGAACTTTGTAACTAAGCACTAGTGAATTGAAGCAAATGAGAATACAAGAAATATATTAGCTAAAAAGTGTGAAGACTATATATATAGAAGACATAAAAATACAAGCTGTATAACAAGGCAAAAGCTAAAAACATAGTACCAAGTTCTAGAAAAGGTAGTATATGAAGAAAAATACTATTAATTGAAATGTTTCTGTTAGTCTATATAGCAAACAAGAAGCTTCAATATGAAAAAGAAGAAGAATAGAAAGGAGAAATAGAAACAAGAGTAGCTAGTATAGAAGAAGTAGTGATTCAAAGGATAATTAGTAACAAGAAGATGCAAAACAAGTTAATTAATATTGCATAAAAGTTAAGAAGAAAAAAGGAGCTAAATATCTATACAGATAGGTTATTAGTAACAGAGCATGAAGGAAATAGAGAAGAAAAAAGAATATATATAGGTTGAGTTATAGCTAATAAGAATAGTAGTATAGATAATATTAGTTTCAATAGTAGAATAGCTAACTAACCCTCCTTAACTTGAGTGGAACTAGATACAATATAAACAGCTCTGTTAGTAGCTCCTGTTAGTGCAAAAGTGAGAGTATACTCTGACAGCAATATAGTAATAGAGAGAATACAAGGTTTCCAAAGTTGAATAAATATTAGAAGCATATTTAAAACCAAGAATCGCAGTTTGATTAATCAAATAATAGATTGTTGTAGAACTAAAAATATCAAGCTAGAGCTAATTAAGATCAAAAGCTATAGCATAAATTACTGAAATGACAAAGCTGATAAGTTAGCAAATGAAGGTCTCTTATCTAACCTAGTATTAGAAGTACAGGACACTACAGTAGGCAGTATAAGAGTAGCACCAACTTGAAAAAATAAGCTAATAGATAGCTTACTCAAATTCTTTATTAATATAATTACAACAACAATATATAAATATGAATAAGCAGATCTAAATAATATTAAATCAATACTAGATCAAAAATCAAACGGGTAAAGTAATGAAGAGCTAAACTAGAAGAATATATGGAGCTTATTAAAGAAGCTTCAGAGAAAGAGATGCACTAGTATCAAAAAAAGCAAAGCTCTAATCTTTAGAATAAAGTATTTTAACAAGTTATTATCAACTAAAGATCTCTGCTTTCAAAAGAATCTGAGCCTATATAAGAGTAAAACATATATAGCATACTTTGCAAAAAAAGAATTATTAGAACATATTGTAGAATACTAAATATATCAAAGAATTTAGAGAAAGATTAAAAGGTTGATTATAGAAGAGCTGAGTACAAAAATTGATAAGGGAGCTGTCAAAAATCAGGTGATTTTCTAGAAAGGAGAGAGGTCAAAAAAATTGAATTTATATATGGAGAATCTGATCAGTTATATATTAAATCTGAGAGGGGAGAAGTAAGGTACTGATAAAAAAAAATCAGGTGATTAATGATATAGCCTTAACAGATAGAATATAGCTATCTCAGATTAGACCTTAAAAGAAGTATCTATAGGACAGGATATAGCTGAGATATTTAATAGAAAAAAGTTATACATTTGAGATCTAACAAGTAATCAGCTTATAACAAATATTAAAGAGATTTTAGGATCTGTTTTCAAAACTAGCAAGATAATAAGCTAGTTCTCTAAACTATTCTAGTCTAATTTTTTCAAAAGATTATAAAAATTTCATTGTAAAGTTATACCAGAATAGAAAGAAAGAAATAATATCAAGTTTAAAGAAAAAAAGAAAAAAGCAAAGTAAAAGTATAATAAACTTAAGAAAGAAAATATAGCAAATAAAGAAAACCAAAATCTAAGCAAGAATAATCATGAAAAATCAAGTAAAGACAAGGAAGATAGAATACAAAACCTAGCTAAAGCTAAAGTAAAAACATAAATTGAAAAAGGCTTAAAGGAAAGCTAGTTAAGTTTTAAAAATAACTAAGGTATCTTGAAATAGGCGCAAAGAAATCTTCTATAGATCATTAGAGCAAGACTTTGCTTAGACAAACTACTCTAGTAAGAGGAAATTACTTTTATGACTGATCACACTTGAGTATCTAAGATAGCTAAGTGAGTCTGAAATTAGAAAAAGAAGGTAGTTATATAGCTAATATAAATTAGTTTTTATTTTTGTTGTAACATTATATATGTTTTCTTTTAATAAATGAAAAACAAGATTGCCTAAGTTTAAAAAAAAAAAAACAAATGAGTTGCAGATATAGCAATATAGTATAGAACCAAACAGATGATCTAATATCTGTATAGCAAACTATTTAAATTAAATAATGACTAAAATTATATATATGATTTATTATACACTCATCATATAATTATAAACTAAAAGATTACTATAAACATAACTTCATAATAACAAATTAATAAAATCCAATTAGCTAAAAAAGCAGTTTTAATAAAAAAAAAATAATAATAATATTTATTTAAAGTTATAAAAATATTTTACTAAAAAGGATCTGGTGCGTTTCTATTAACTTACTTCTATATATCATTTACTAAAATTCCAAATATCAGAATCTAGAAAAGATCTGAAAGCCTACTCTAATAGAGTATAGGCCGAGAGATAAACTAGCTCTAGCTATAGGTTGCAGTAATAGTTATATATAAGTATATAGTACTCTATATATCTACATAAATAAAAACCGAGGCCAGACATCACTCTTTAAAAAAAAAAAAGAAATCTCTAAACTTATAACCACAGTAGTAAATTAAATACCAAAAATTGGAAGTACCCGTTCCCTATATCGATACCCGGACACAGATAAAAACCTCAACTCCGGGTACAGGATAAGAACGCTCCTCCTGTACCACCGCAATATTATGTGCGCGAACATTTTAATTTCATAAAGACGCGTTGATAGAGTTTCCAACTAAAAAAAAAAAAAATGTCAAAACGCAAAGACACTCTTGATGATAGCAGCCAAGATAGCAAAAAACAAAAAACAACTACTCCAAAACAAGCTTTTCTTACGTCCTGGATTAAACAGCCCTCTTCCGCTTCCGGGGAAACAGTAACCAAAGTCACTGGAAAAATGAGTGAAGAAATGAAAAAGCTGCTAAAAACAGAACTTGAAACCATGGACGGCGAGTGGTTGAAAGCATTAGTGAACGAAATGCAAAAGCCTTATTTTGCTGAGGTTTACAAGACTCTTTATTTTATGTAACGCATTAAATTTAATAGCGTAACTAATTCGTATTCCATGTGTAGTTGAAAAAATTCCTTGCTACCGAAAAGTCGAATAATAAGAAAATATTTCCACCTGGTGTGATATTAATTTTCATATGATTTACTGTTAAAATATGTTTTCATTTACTTATTGGATGTTACAGAAACTCAAATTTATAGTTGGTCAAAATTTACTCCTCCCTCCGCGGTTAAGGTTGTGATTTTAGGGCAAGGTATTCGGTTATGATTTCTGTAGTAAAAGTTAAAACAAAATTCGCATATTGACTAGCATTATTGTCAGATCCATATCATAATGATGGACAAGCCCATGGTTTATGTTTCAGCGTTCCACCTAACGTTCAACCACCACCATCGCTTATTAATATATATAAAGGCTTACAGAATGATATTCCAACATTCCAAATACCTAAACATGGGTTAGTAACAAAGTTAGATGTAATATTATTATAACAAGTTAGATGTAATATTAATATAATTTTAATCATTAACTTGGTGTTTGCTCATTAATAATAGGTATCTTGTCAATTGGGCTAAATCCGGAGTTCTTCTTTTGAACACAGTACTTACAGTACGAGCACATGAGGCATTGAGCCATAATGGCAAAGGTTGGGAAAGATTTACCGGTATGTTATAGTATCTATAGCATTTATTTGAGCGGTTATTAAGATAGCTAAACATTACATTTAAAATAGATGCCATAATCCAATATTTGAATGAGAAAAAAACCGGTTTAGTATTCATGCTTTGGGGTGGGCATGCGATTAAAAAGGGTAAAGTTATCAATAAGGTATATACGTTATTATATATATAATCCTTTAAATCATTTAAACTTTCAGTTACGAATGAATTTATTAAAATTTTAGACAAGACATCTCGTTTTGGAGGCTGTTCATCCTTCGCCGTTATCGGTACACCGTGGTTTTCTCGATTGTCGACATTGGTCAAAAGCTAACAAATATTTGAAGGAACACGGTAAGGAGGAAATAGAATGGAATTGTTTAGTGGAAAACAAGGATGTACCAACCACGAATAATGTTTCGATTAAGGCAGATGTTGAATTTAAAGCAATTTCAGTGATTCAACAAGATTCTACAAGCGTAGTCGAAGTTTGCGACAAATAACAAATCAATAGTGTAAAAAGTATGCCATTATGGGTTTTAGTAGTAAAATTTTCATCACTAGTACGTATAAGTTTTAATGTGGTACTGTAGCACATCATGCTGATATTTTGGTATTAAAATTCTGATACGTATACAATACCGCGATATGCTTAAAATTGAATGTTTTATTATAATTAATTAATGCTAACGCTAAGTGAAATAGTCTGTAAAGATATTAATAAAAGCTAAAGTCGCTTAAATAGTCAACATCAACACTTTAGACTCAAGAGAGAAGAAATTTAAGGGTAGAGAACTCTATTTTTTAAATTATATTTAATTAAAATTATATATAGCGATAGTAAATTATTAATTTATCTATTCCCTAGGGAATTCCCAAATTTCCGGATCGGAAGTAAATTTTAGGCAAAATTAGTTATTCCGGCTCAATCGGCTAAGATTTCGATTCTTCCGATCCAGAAATTTAGGGACATCCCTGTACGAGTTTGGGTACCCTTATGTTTAGCAAAATGGGCCATTCCTAGATTTATAGTCATAATAAAATTTACTAGCGCTAGCGCTAGCGATATATAAATATTATATAGATGTTTTGCGATTTAGTACAGTTGTCCCCCCTAAGATTACCTCCTATGTAGTGATTTGAACCGGTTGGGCTATAATCGGTTAACCGACCCGTATTGAGTAAATTTCGGGTAACCGGTTAAGTAAATTCTTAATCGGTTGATCCGTACAACCGTTGAGTGTCAGTAATCGATTGACAGGATGTAAATGACATCAATAAGAAGCAAAGGGTCCGAGAACTTCCGAAAAGAAAATGAATGAACATAAAAATTCGAGTAAAGGTTCGAGAACTTCCGAAGGCAAAGTGTGAAGTAATCTTAATCGGTTGCAATCGGTTGACATTAAATATTTCGGTTCGGTTACCAGATAAAGGAATTTTTTCTCGGTTCAAATCACTACTGTTATATACGTAATTTAAATTTAGAGATAAAAAAAAAAGATATTGCTTAAGCAGATTAGATAAATATATCTACTAAGTATATTTACTTATACTTTACTGTATTGTAACTAAATTTTCTTGTATTTTTTTTTAATAATATATTAATTATATATTAGTTATTGGCGTTAGTAAACCACTTTTATTGATTTTGTATAACAGTTGTACTTGACCAAACACATTTATGAAAAGGATCGAAATAGAACTGAACAAAAATTCAGCTTATTATTTAGTGTTTAGTGCGAAAAATATTGTTGATTTCTAGAATCTAGATCGGTATAAGAAGACAGGTTTAACAATAAATGTTAATTCTTTTTTACAAAAAATAGTTCTTTCTTTATTCTATAAATCTTAGTATCATTATAATATGAACTTACTATAGTATTAGAAAATTGAGATTGAATTTAGATAAAGAATTAAAAACTGGTCTAATACTAAATATATACTAGTTTCTATTTCTTATATTCTATACTTAATGCTTTTTTTTCTTAATAATGTTACAAATAATATAGCTTTTTCAATATACTATTAGTAATAGATACTAGTTGAAAAATTTTTTTTGTTAAAGAATTTTGTTTAAAAATCAGCAATTTTTTTTTTTTATAATTCAGCAGTCATGCCATAACTTTATTTAGATTTGTTTTCTATTTGAAAACAACATTATTTAGCTATATACTATCTAATATCTAATTTTTTAAACTATGACTCACCCAGTTATCCTATGGATACCTATGTGCGATCTGCTATAGTGACCTTTGTTCTATGTTAAAGCAGTTTATAAAATATAAGCTGCTCTCAGCATAGGAAGGACGCCACAGCTCATCATGACTAAGTTTAAATCCAACTAGCTATTATTCCCTTTTTTACTTTCTTAACTATGCTATCTAACATTATTTTAAGACTATAATTACAATTTTCTATGTTCCCATCTACTCTGTTATTTGTTTTTTTCCCAACTAGTACTTTTTTCTAGTTCTTCTTCTCTTTCTCTTTTCATGAGTATTTTTCTTTTTTAGAGATTTTTCCTTTTTTCTCCCATGCCTCTATGTCTTTGCATTGATTTTTCCATATCTCTTTATATACGAGTTCTATCTAAATATGCCAGAAGAGGCTCTAAAATTTTATCATTATTCTTTCAGAGCTGATGATATTTTTGATTTTTTCTACATTTTCTTTACTGAGGATACCTCTCATCTATTCTTTCTTTTTTTGATGCCCTTCTTCTTGCTCATAATGGATAGCTTATTGTATACTTGTTAGATCCCAGTCCTCTTCCTTTCTTTTGTCTTCATTAAGCCTTTTCTATATTTCTTTCTCAATTCTTTTATATACTAGATGTGTTTTTTCACATGAGATAATATGTTCGATCATTTCCTTTTCCTTAGCATATCTTTTGCATAAGCTATTTTTGTATAATTATGGTTTTCTACAGTTTAAGGCTTCAACTGTTAGAAGGAGGTTTTCAATGTATTTGATTTTGAATAGTTGCAGATAGTTTACTTCTGAGTTTTTATATTGCATATGACAGCTTTCAAGGATACCTTTGAATGCTTTCTAGTTTTGTTTTTGGATCCTTGCTTGGTGTTCCTTGTCGTTTTTCTTTCTTACTCATGTCCACTCTGCTTTGTATATTGTTTGAACTATCTTTTTAATAAAGGCTCTCAACAGAGTTTCAAGACTTAGGCCTTTTCATTCAGAGATATATTTTACACTCTTGTTACTTATATTACCTAGTTCTATACTTTGTATTTCGTATATCCCTTCTTTTGCAAGTGTGTCTGCTACATTATTATATATATCACCTGAATGACTTTTGACTTTAGTAAATACTAATTGTATTGATTTACTTTTGCAAACCTTCTTGATTGCATGCAAAATGTTGTTGTTCTTGGTTTTTAACCACTTACGTGACTTCTCATTTTTGAGACATTTTTTGATTACGAGAATTGCATATGTGCTATCTGTTCTTATTTCTACTCTACAACTGTTGAGAACTAATAACACTGCTACTAGACAAGCTACTAGCTCTGCATGAGTAGATGAAAACCAATTTTCTACCCTTCCTTTATACCTGAAGACTATATTATTTGTACTATCTAATTGAACTACACTATATCCTATCCTCATTCCATCCCAAGTATTCTCTCTACCAAGTGAGCTATCGTGTAAAATACTATTTCCTTCTTTTCTTTGTTTGTCTCTAATCTTTCTTTAAATACTCTTCTGTCATTTGTGTTTTGAATAACTTGGTTAATTAACTCTGCTTCCTAGCTTTCTTCAGTTTCAATATGCTTTAGGTTCTTGAACTTTTTAAACTCTTCTACTTTGCTTTTTTGGTTTTCTTTTCCTATTTTTTCCAAGTACTTTCTATTGAATACTACTTGAGGTATATTATCTTTTTTTCAAATGAAGCTTGAGATATTGTGAACCTTTTTAAGCACTACTCGTTATTTTTAGCTACTTTTCTTTAATTTATAGCCTTCCTTGTAGGTTTCTTGCTAAGTAAGTATTAACTATTGATCGAGTGCCTCTTGTATGTTTCCGTAGTTCTCTTCCTAGATTTCTACTTCTGCGAGCTTCTTTTCTTTTCTAATAATATGACTAATTTTACTCTCTTTGTTCTCTTTACTTTTTATAAAAACCTATTCTTTTTTCCTTTTGTCTTGTGAAATTTTTGATTCGATTTCTTGTACCTAAAAACCTTTTTTTTCTGTATTCTTCAGATACTTTTCTTGTCTTCTTGTCTACTAGTATTTCTTTTTCTATTGCTCCAAACTATTTGGCCTTTCTTCCTATGTGTTTTCTTCCTTCTCTTACTTTAAGCTGTCTCTACGTAATCATTTTCTCTTGTTTATTATCTAAGAGCTAATTCATATACCATAGGTTTAGCTTGCTTATACCTTCTTGCACCTCTTTTAAGTTATACCTACTGAGTATATTGCTAATAAGATATTTCTCATCTTCTTGTAGGTTTAAGAAGTCCTAACTTGCTGTGAACTCATTTTTTGCTACACTAAGACCAAGTTTTTTTGCATGCTACATTATTTTGGTCTCTAAATTTCTATACTTAGTCTTTTTCTAGTTCATATTTTTTGTGACGAAAATATACTCAGACATGTTCATGTCCAATTGGGACTGCTTTAACCTTATTAGTGTAGTTGTACCTATGATACTATTAGTATTCATTCTTACAAAGAGCTCAGATATGTGATACTCTATGTGTTTTTGCCATAAGCTAACTACTCCAAAGATCTCTTTATGTTGGAGAGTTGCATTTGCATATGTAGACAGAAGCTCTAGTTTCTATTTGATAAGTCTAAGCATAAGTTGGTATATCATATCACAGGATTTTTTCTTAAGACAGACGTTTGCTAAAAGATATTTAAGTTTTGAGAGTAGTACCATATTGTTTATATATACTATCTGGCTTGCTGAGAGCTTTTTGTATTTTAGTATGCATGTTAACTTGTCTACTTCTTTTTTGCATTGTAATATACTAGTTCTCTCTTGCTTCTTTAAGCTAATCTAGACACCTAGAAACCTTGTGCTTTCTTTTGATTTCTTAACTTTGACTAAACTCAGTGGTATTCTGATTTCTATATATTCTTCTTTCTTTCTTTATTTGTGGTGTCTCTAAGCTATTGCTTCGGATTTTGCTTCATTAATCTCGATATTATTTAATATAAAGAAACTGTTTGATACTTGGATGATTTCTTGCAGTGTGAGCTGAGATTCTGCTACCTATGTAGTATCGTTCGTATATGCCAGTACTAAAATCATTATTTTTTCTGTTTTGTAAGTTTGCTTTTTGATTTCTGTCAGCTATTGAAGTTCTATTTGGTATCCAATTTCTAACTGTTGTATTCTTACTAGCAATAGATCATAAAATATTTTTCACATTAGTAGTGAGATCACTTCTCCTTGGTCAATTCTATCACCAGCTACAAAGAAGTCTGTTAGGCCTTTGTCTGTTATCACTCTTATTTCATGGTTTTGATATAACTACTTAATAAAAGTGATCAAATTTTCTGGAAACCTTATTCTTCTTATGGAGAGCTCTAGGGCATGAATGCTTACTAAATTGAAAGCTTTTTACATATTTTGAAATGCTATCCATAACTCCTTTTCTTTCTGAATTGCATCTTCAATAATGTTGTTTAGAACATGTATTGGTGCCATAGTACTTTCATTAGGCAGTCTTGTGAAATTGCCCCTTTTAATATCTGCTTCTCGACAAAAACTTTACTTAGTCTTTTTTGAACTATTCTGACTACAAGTTTTCTGAACATCTCAAGTAACATGATTGGTCTAGTACTAGCAAAGTTAAATTCCCAGTCTGTGCTTTTAGGAATTAGATATATTTGTTCTAGCTTTCATTTCTTAGAAAACTTTGATTTATTAGATAATATAATTTCTGCAACTTTAGATATTTATGCAATTTTATTTAGATCTGTTTTATTTAATAAATATTCAGAAACAATTTTTAGAATTTAGACATTTGCATTAAAATAGTCTAGAAAAAATTATAATAAGGCTCCTTTAGCTTTTCTTTTGATATTTTTTATTAGATAAATAAAAAACATCCTTTTAATGAAGCTATTAAAAATTATTTGGTTCATTTTAATGATTATTATATAAAAAATATATATAGTAGAATTAGAGCTTATATAACAAAATATTCTACTACAGAAGAAATAATTAAAGAAGCATTTGTTATAAGTAAGTTATAATATAATTAAATTTTTAATAATTTTAATAATTATAAATAATTTATATATATATATTAGATTCACATTATCATAATCAATTTAAACAAACTTTTAAAATATTAAAAACTATACTTATATACAATTAAGTTTAGAATATTTAATTTAAAAAACTAGTATTTTTTTATTAAATCATTTTAAAAAAATATATTTATGTAAAAAATTAGGTTATCAAGATAATAGTTTTAAATCTTTTCATTATTATCTTCCAGTACTTGGAATAACAGTATCTACAAAACAACTTTTTTGTAGATATTCTACTAAAAAAATTCCTTCTTTAACTAATTGTGATTTATGTAATACTATTTTAAAAGATGAATATCAAGCAGAAGTTTTTATTTGTAGATATGGATATCATACAATATGTTATAATTTTATAGAAAGAAAATGTAAATATTGTTATGAATATTATGAAACTGGAATTAAATATAATGTAAAATCTTTTATAAATAGATTAGAAAAAGGAGCTAATATATTAACTAATAAAGATATAGATAGAGATAATAATAATAAAGATAACAATAATAGTACTGATGAAATTGAAGATTTAAATTTAATATTAAATAAAAAAGATAAAATAGAACAAGAATTTATTGATAAATTAGTTAAAGTTTTAGATTGGTAATAAAAAAATTATAAATATTATATAATATATATATATATATTATACTTTTTAAATTTATTTAAAATTTTAAATTTTTTAATAAAACTTTAAATAATTAAAACTTAATTATATAAAATATAAATAATTTTTTAATTTTTTTAATTATAAAAAAATATTTAATTTATAAAATT
>CAJVPM010001114.1:0-13211 GCA_910592325.1 Scutellospora calospora
ATTTTTGTTTAAATATATTAATTTTATAAAAATATAGATCATAGGTATTGTTACATAAATTTTCTAGGCAAATTTGCTTGGAATAGCCTACAGATTAAGGAATAATAAATATTAATTATAAAAATTAGTACCAAGTAGTAGATAGATTAAGAAAAGAAGGAGAAAACCTAATACTAGAAGTATCTATAACAGCATTTATAGTGGCTAAAGAAATAGTTGATAATAGCAACTTTAAATAAAAATTAAGTATAGAAATTATAGTGAATAGTCTTAAATCTGCAATTATTCAAAATTTAATAAAAAAAGAGTGAACGCTTAAGAGAAGATTTATTAGAAGTATATAAAAGATTAAAAAGAAGAAAGATAATTAAGTACTATATGAATAGAATATTAGAAAGTGATAGTAAAAATAAGGATATAGGTAAAATAGGTATTAGATGAGTAGTTAAAGAGAAAAATATAGTAGGTAGAAATATTAGCTTTAGTAGTAGTTTAGAGAATTAGCCTTTCTCAACATATGCCAAGCTAGGAGCTATTTGATCAGCTCTTTTTACAGCACTATATGAAACTGAAACACATATTTTCACAGATAATAAAGTTGCAATAAAAGTTTTAGAAAGAGATAATATAAACAACAAAATACAAAGTTAGTTTAAGCTAAAAAACAGAAGCATAATAAGTTAAATTAAAAGCTATTACAAAACAAAAGACTTAAATTTAGTACTATATAAAGTTAAAGATCATAACAGAAACAAATAGAATGATCAGGCAAATAGGTTAGCTAAGGATAGAATGAAAAAACATATAAGTCTCAACATATTAAAGACAATATTTAGTAACCTAATAGCTATATCTAAATAGAAAAGTTAAACAATTAAAAGCTTTCTTAGATTTTTCATAAATATTATTATAGTAACAGTATATGAAACTGAGTAAACAAAATAGCAGAAGTCATATCTTATAACCAGAACTCTAATTCTAATACAGAGCTAAATTAGAAGATCATATAAGATCTGCTTAGGAAAATACAAAACAAAAAATATATTAGTTTAAAAAAAAGCAAAGCTTTCATGTTCTGTATAAAATATATAAACAAAATTCTATTTACAAGAAATATTTGCTTTTAAAAGAACTCTAGGCTTTACAAAAGCTAAAGATATATAGCTTGCTTCTGAAAAGATAAAACTTTTTACTATTTAGCAGAATATAAAATCTATCAAAGAATCTGAAAAAAAGTAAAAATAGAAGTTTTATAGCTAACTAGACTAGAAGCTTCAATAAAATTACATATAATAATAAGTAAGAATTCACTGAAGAAAGCAATTTATAATGCAAAATCTGAAGAAAAAATGCAAAACAGAAGAATGTATTTAAAAGAACTCACAAACATCAAATAGCTTATAAGTCTAAGCAAGGTAATATAATCAAAAAAGAAAGCAAGTAGAATCTTAATTAGCTTCATAAAACATTTTTAAGAATATTTTTTTGAATATCTGTAGAAGTTTCAGTATAAAGTTATAACTAATTAGAAGAAAGTAAACAATATCATGACTAAGAATAAAAAAAAAATGAAGCAAAAAGAAAAATGAAAACAAAGAAAATGCTTAACCTAATAATATAGAAAAAGAAAAAACAAATAAAAAGAATAAGAGAATACAAAAAGAAATATTAGAAAAAGTTAACACATGAGTACAAACTAGTAAAAAAGAAGAGTAATTAAAATTAAAAACAAAATAAATGATCTTGATATAGGCTAATAGTAGTCTCTCTTAAAACAAATACCTAGGGTCTGTATCTGCAAACTAAAGTCTTTGTGAAAAAAATTGTTGCTACGATAAATCATATCTAAATACCTTAAGGTAGTCAGATAAGTTCAAAATAGTTGAAGGAGAGTATTTTATTATATTTTAGATAGTAATTTACTTTGTAGCATATGTAAACTTTTCCTTAATAAAATGATGAGCAAGATTGCCAAAAAAAAAAAAAAGAAAAGAAAAAATACTTGAATATCCAAATAGAAGTATGTAAAAAAATTGATTATTAAGTTGTTTTTGGTATAAAAAATAAATAGTTAAAATTCAAAACAAATTAAAAGATTTTGATATAAATTAGTAATAGCCTTTTAATAATCAGAAATAAGTAAACTATATATTTAGTTAACCTTTTTTGTAAAAGAAATAGCTATTGCAACAAATTATACTTGGATATCTTAAAGCAACTAAGTAAGTCTAGAATAGTTTTTAAAAGAGTATTTTAGTATAGTTTATATTAAAATTTACTTTGTAGCTTATCTTAGCTTTTTCTTAATAAAATAATAGACAAGATTGCCTAAGTTATAAAATGTAATCTTCAAGTTATTCAGATTATATTCAAATAATTAATTTACATAAGATTATTAGGAATTAAAAGTTCGAATGGCTTGGAGATCACGGGACCGATAATTTTTTTTTTTTTTTTGACAATTCTCATAATAATTATCTAAATAATTTTGATATATCCATTCCTAAACGTGTATAAAATAACGATATTAAAGTATGTTTCACAATGTGTTATTCGTAAAAATTGACAGGTTATCGCAATAATGTTAGATAATAATAATTGTGTACTAATTGATTTTTTAAGTTGTTGTATAAAGAACATTTCTCACATAATAATAATTATTTACATTTGTTATTAATATATAATTTATATAAAACATTATAATTATATTTGCAAGGGTACATCAGTTAGTTACATATATATCTTTTTTTTTTTATAGACGATTCTATGAACCCTAGGTGACAATTTTTCATCCGGATTGTAACTTTATTCCAGAGGAACTTCGGTGGAAGAGTTGTTATTACCCAATTGCCAAGTTGGAATTGATGGATGGCCTGAAGTAACACCAGGAAGAGACGTTAAAGATTGAATGATAGGTGATGTCGGACTTGAGATAACTGGTGGTGCTGAAGACGACGATGACGACGTTAATATATCAGTAGAAAGAGTCCGTCGATTGGCGAGAAGAGATTTTAATGATTTAAGTTCTTGTTGTAATTCAATTAATGATTGAGTTTGAGATTCTTTAGTCTTTTCAAGTAACTAAATTGAAAAATGAATGAAATGTAAATAATTAAAGTAATAAAATAAATATTAAATGACACGTAATATTTTGTATACTTTTGGAATCAAATCTCGTATTGTGTCTATATCTCCTTTTATATTTCTAAGTTCAGCCTCCTTCTTTATTTCATTATCTTGAATATTTTTCAACATATTATCCAATTTTTCTAACGACTCTCTAACTTTTAATGATTGTTCTTCAATGCCTTTTTTAACAAGTTGAATGTCAAGCTTGACAGTGTCCAGTGTATCAGAAGCAGTAGTGAATTGATCTGTAAGAAGTTGCTTGTCTCGATTAAGCTCGTCTGCCGTCGGTACCCTCAAAAGAGGAACAATATATTTCTGTAAAGGAACAAAAATCAATTTCATATGGGATAAAAAAAAAAACCCCCCAAAAAAATTTTCAACAAACCTTGGCGATAGCAACGATCGCATATCCGATACCACCAATAAAAACGGCAGCAATGAAATAATCTCTCCAATCCATTCTTGGAACCGGTGGTGGCTGCATGATCATAGTTTTACCACTTTGAGGAACATTAGTCTGATCATTTTGTGGTATTATTTCTGACACCGCGGTAGACTCCTCATTCTTGGCTCTTTTCAATGCTTCTTCAATTTCATCAGAAGTTAAACCTTTGGATTCCAAAAATGCCACTCGTTTTTGAAGAGCAGATTTTTGGACATTTGGATCTTTAAGAAAATTTACAGCAGAAGCTATTAATCCTTGCCGAGGTGTCGACATATGTCAGGTTCAATATTAGAAAACCTCATTAAGCGCGGATGTAATAATTATATAATAATCAGCTGTCTTTATCTAATTGATAATCATTATGGTAGCACATAAGATGTAGATACAGTCAGACCTCTCTATAGTCACCTCCTCTATAGTCGCATTTTCTTATAATCACATAAATTTTAAAACTAACTTATACTGATAGTACTTCGTTAAAGAAAATGAAGAGAAAAAAAATTTTATTAGTCTGCTATATTAAAAAAAGGAAAAAAAACTCTTTACAAATAAAACAATAATATTATTATTTAAAAAGACAAAAGAAAGAACCGACTAGCAGGGCTAGCGGCTCTACTAACTCCTAACCTACTGGTTATTCGGAGTGTCATAGAAAGCCCGAAGGCTCCTCAACTTCTGGAGTTATGAGTAAGTATAATTATAAATTTATATACTACTAAAAAATTGATGAGTAAAAAAATTATGGGATTCGCAAAAATTGACGTGTACTTATTTTTGATTGGTCAATCACAAATGACATCACTAGACAAAACGATTATAATCTGTATATATATAATACTTATAAAATTTAACCTCTATAGGAACAAACTTCTCTATAAGCACCAAATTCTTAAAACTAAGGGTGTGATTATAGAGAGGTTTGACTGTATTGTAAAAAGATTATAGTATTTAGAATTCGTAATTGCAAGATTTACAATTTTTAATATCAATAATTATATCTCCTGTCTCTTGTGCAAAGTTAAAATACGGTAAAATTTAAACGAACAATTAATTGGTGCAAAGCATATGGATTATAGAGAGAATTATCCAGCATTTTAATTGGTTTTGGGGGAAATTGAATTAGGGGGATGTTAACCCAAGTTTTAACTTCGAACGGCCTAGTGGGCTAATATTCATGTGCTTCATTGGGCTCTATTTAGAGTGTCCAGATTTATGCAATTTCAGGGATTTTTCATTGTTCAAACCATGAAAAAAATCCCTAAAATCGCATAAGTCTGGACACTCTAGCTCTATTGAGTTAATTGCCAACCTATATACCGTAATATTTATTTCTTTAAATTGTAATTAAATTTTAAATTTTACTTTTTTTACTTGCATTAATCATTACTCCTCACAACTAGTCTTCTTAAGGAATGAATAGTATTTAAGGAATAATTATCGTTATTCAGAATATTTCGATTATTCGGGCATGATAAAGTGCCTATAATAACTTTATTATTAACGATAACGATAATAATTAAAACGTGATTATATCATGTGACTCATGTAAAAAAAAGTTTCGTGACGTTTTTTGAACATTCGTTGCGCAACGACAACATTTTAAATGCATTTGTTACGCAATGGCAAAGGAAAGGGACAATTACTAAACTCATTTATAAAATTAAATATAAAAAAAAAAGAAATAACAAAATAATTAACATTTAAAGTAATATTTTTTTTTTTTTTATTTGGAGAATATAGATTAATGATATCATGGTATAACTTGAATCCCAACAGATTTAGCAGTAGCGATAATACATTTACAAATACCCTTTAAATCATAATCTTTCATATTTTCTTGTTGTTGTTTAATTAAAGCGATTTCATAAACATGTTTTAAACTAATTTTTCCAACAATCTCCGAACCAGGTTTACTTGCACCTTTTTCAATTCTAGCAGCTCTTTTTAAAAACCATACAGTAGGTGGTAATTTTGTAATGAATGAGAATGTATGATCAGGTTTTATTGATATAATAGTTGGAATAGGTGTACCAGGTTCAAAATTTTTAGTACGTTCATTAAATTGTTTACAAAATTCAATGGCTTTTACACCACGTTGACCTAAAGCTGGACCTATAGGAGGTGAGGGTGTTGCTTTAACTGCCGGAACCATACATTTTACTTGAACGTTTTTAACTGTTTTAGCAACTACTTTTGCCATTTTACATTAGGAATTTATTATCGTTATGAATGAGAAAAAAATATTAATTTAAATACCTGATCTCGGATAATGATAAAAAAAAAAAAAAAAAAAGATCCACCAATAATAACAGCAGTAATCACATGTATATAATTTTTTAAACATCTCGATGTAATTTGTCATCTTTAATCTTTACGTTAATTAAAAAAATAATAATAGAAATGGACTTTGGAATGTATAATGATGCCGAAAGGCAACAAATTCAGAAAATAATTGAACAAAAGCAGGTATAAAGGTTTAATTATTAGTCAAGAAATCTATTTCACGAGATTTCAATTCATATCAACGAATTTTATAGTAATTTTTTACCTACTCGAAAAGATGCGAGATTTTTTGAAATTTTATACCAATTTAGTTGATAGATGTTTTAATGATTGTATCAATGACTTTACTTCAAAATCTTTAACTTCAAAAGAGGTAACGTAATCATTAAAAGTTTCCATTTGTTCTGAAAATTCATTAGTTTGCTACTACTGATATTCAGAAAAAAAAAAAAATTAACATATGAAATAATATTTAAGTGAAAATATATATAACATACAAAAAAAAAATTTGTTATAGGAAAAATGTATTAGCTATTGTACCGACAAATTCTTAAAACATAATGAACGTGTGGGTCAACGTTTTGGCGAATTAAATCAACAATTAATGCAGCAACAGCAACAATCTTAGTTACGATAAAATTTGTTAATAATTGTAAGGTACTTTGATTTAAATAGAATGATGACGTGTATTTTTTCATTCCTATTTGATATTTCGTGCATTCGTTGATTTACAGGTATTATCCGAGCAATGGATGCAGATTCGAATTGGCAAAAAAAATTAAAAAAAAAAAAAAAAATGGAAATTAAAAAAATTATTTTATTTCTTTAAATTTATTCTCATTTAGTTTATTTTTCAATATCTAATCAAAGACAATGTTATATTTTATCTTAGAAAAAGTTTAAGTTTTTAATCCAATATCCTCGATGCCATGTTGATGTAAAAATACTACTTTCTGATGGATCAGCAGTACTGATCCTGATAGTAAAAAAAAATCATTTATGTACCTCTTGATAATATTCTAAATTCAACATTATTATGGCTAAGTATATTGTTCTCAGGATCTTTTTAGAACCTTAACAGGAACAGTACTCTATTTTTACTTGTCAGGATCAATGCCGCTGATCCATCAGAGATAGTATTTTTGGCATATAACATATTTTTGTCGCTTTTACGTAGTCTCCGAAATGTCCTGACTTAAAATTCTTAAACTAGATGAAATGAGAATAATTAAAATTTTTTTAAGAATTCATTTTAAAACAAGACTTGATGAAACCACAAAAGTAGTAGAGATAATTATACCTTAAGTTAAAAAATTTGCTAACTTAATTTAAATAATATAAATTTAATAAAAACATCTTACTAATTCAAAAGAGATGTATCTTCTTTAAAGTCAATATATAAAAATTTTTTTTGATAGTGTTTTATTGGTTGTTATAAATTTCTAGATGGTTGTTTCTTGGTTATTGAGTAGACTTCTATTTGCTAAATAATCTTTATTATTTTATTAGTTATAAAATTAGAACTATAATTGCATATGTATAAGTTATCTTTTAAAAATCTAATTGTATATGAGCAGAAAAATGAACCTACTTTTAGAAATTTATAAAATATAATATGGATTAACTTTGTATAAAATAATAATTTTAGTTTGTTTGCAATTTGTATAATAAAAATAAGTTTTATTTTTTAGTTTAACATAGTAGTTTGATACCAAGATAACAGTTAAGTTAGTAAATCTATCATATGAGTGATACAAAAAAAAAAACCTGTTTGTAAATGAATATTAGGCTTTCTCTATTTGGTCATTTATTAAAGTTTAATATTTAAGTAATTCGTAAAATATATTATCATTATTAAAAGTATACATTTCTAAAATTTATATAATTATACAATTGAGTATAATTCTGACAATATTTATGAAATATTTTTAAAGAAAAAATAATTTTTTAGAATGTGATAATAAAAACATAATTTTCTTTTGGAATTCCATATTTAAAATCACAAATATTCTTCAACATTAATTATTCATAAAAAAGCATTAATATGGGAAGAAGAAATATAGTATAAAATAATATTGATACATGAATTATTCAGAAGTAAAAAAATCTAAAATACATTAATTTTTAAAGTTTTTATATGTTACATTAGCCACACCACTAACATTATCAAGCAAACCCACCATTCAAGGTATATTAAATTTATTCTAGTAGAAATATTCGCTTTACTTACAGTTGAAGACTGAATATTTCCACCAGGTTTATTAGCACTAGTAAACCCACCTCCTCCAAAGACAGAACTTTTTGTAAATGATATAGTAATATTAACTATTTGTGATTTAGGACCAGAATTTATTATATCTAAACAATACTTTTCGTTATCTTGAATTGGTATATTTCCTGTATCTTGATCGCATTCGGTAACAAATTGTAGATAACATGATAATGAAGGAATGAATTTGAATGTATTAGCATATTGGATTCGTGCAATTATACCAACTTCAGGTGCAGTAGGAAGTGGGGATGAAGTGCCAGGTGACGTGGTCCCGTAGCCTGGAGTTATTGGGTAACTACCATTAACTACTTTCACACTGTAACCTATATTATATGAAATTAGGATGTTAGAGATGAAATATATATATATATATATATTTTTTTTTTTTAAAAAAAAAAAACTTACTGATATATTTCGTAGCATTATTTGAACAGATAGCCCATGTACCATTATTAGGAGGTACCTCAACTGTATTATATGGAACAATTAAAGATGGTATTGTAAGATTTGAATTGGTTGAACTTGTTGAATTTGTCGAGTTTATAGGATTTGTCGTTGTCGAGTTTACAGGAGGTAATGTACTCGTCGAGTTATTTGATATGTTTGTTGAACTTGGTAGATTTAACGCACTTGTACCTGTCGAATTTGTTGATTGCCCGAGAGTCAAAGAGATCTTTTACATAAAATTCAAAATGGTCGAATCGCATAAAGAAAAAAAAAAAGGGAAACAATATTATTATTATTATTATTAGTACATATATAAGTATTTAATTAATCATTTTCATACAGTAGATGATACAAGAAAATAATAAATTTCACTACCTTTATTAATAACGACAATATTATACCAAAAATCAATAATCTAAAATTCATTATTCGGTTTTTATTCCTCACTTAAATTATTGTCTTTTATTATTATTATTATTAAGAAATATCATAAAGTCACCGAACATCCCCACTTTTTCCAAAAGAATGGTATCCAATTAGTTAAATCAAGACAAGGTTCAGAAATCAATTATAATTAAAATCGATTCTTTTGAAAAACAAGAAACAAAAAATATGTTGTAAAAAGGTTGAACATACATACGCACAGGGGTAAACCTTTCGTATTTCGATTAACGTTAAGAGGTTTAAATAATATTGATTGACGTAGACAAGTAGTGTTACATGATATCTATTCTAATTAATGCGTATGAAACCTTAATAATTTGATATACTACTTTTTGCCGCATACTGGTACGTACCAAAAAAGTCATCTTCAGTTTTATTTTCTTTTATTTCTTTAACTTATAATAATATTATCATATGATTTAATTATTGTATTTGTGATATACTAGGGCCGAAAACACTCCGTAATATACTTGTGTGTTTCATAATAATTTCATATCGATATATATAATCATATATAAGCGAAAGTATTTAATTTCATTATTAATATTAATCTTAAATTAGTGATAACGGATCTTTACTAAATTTATCTCATATAATTTTTTTTATTGGTTCAGAATACCGAATTATTCATATATACATAATACTATAATATATAAAGTAAGTTTACTTGAAAAAATATTTTTCTGAAAATTTTACTACGTATCACTGTGTAAAACTGCAGGATTAGGACATCTCGAATCTATGTATTTATTTTATTTTATTTTTTACATTTAATAGTAACCTTAATTGGAAAAATATATTTATACAGCATATACTTGCACGTGATCGTGAAATTATCGATGCCAAGAAAAATCCAAGATTTCTCCTGTAAGCCATTCAACTTAAAATGGATATAAAGTAAGCAAGTTTCATCGTCTACACACAGTGATAAATTAATACAATCAAAATCTGAACTTTTAAATGCGCCCTCTTCAGGACCATTTATCTATTCCCGTGCATTTTTTAGAGAATTTACATAGAGGTTTGACTGGTTTGACTGTAAAACATATAAAACTGAAACATTTCCAAAATCATATTTTTCTTTATTAAACTACAAAGATTATAAATTACAAAGAACAAAGTTTTTTTCTTTAATGTTTCATTTCACTTTTTGAAAAAAATTTTAAGAGGAATAATGTTTCATTTCATTTTGGAATTTTTAAATACTGTAAATTGTAAAATTTTATATTCGTTTTTTTTTTTTTTTTATCATAAAATAATCTATATTTTATTTTATTCTGAATTGATCTTGCTATTAAAAGTCTATTGATTATACTTAAACAAATTTTACATATTTTGATTCCATACGTGTCATACTCTATATAGATAGATAGATATATATTTTTTTTAACCAGGACATAAGAAAAGCTCTAATATTCATTTCAAAAAAAAAATATTGAAAAGTCTCTAAGATGAAATTTTAAAATGGAATTGATAAACAAATATACAGTATACGTATAAACTTATCATTTAACATAATTCCGATAAGAGGTCCAAAAAAGAATATATACAAATAAATTCCATCAATATAAAAATATAAAGATGTTTTTTTTTTTTTTTAATGTACTTGTAATTTCTTTAATAGTGTATTGAATTATAATCCAATAAGTTTATTGCTAGTCTATCTCCTCCAACGTATGGCTCTAAAGCAGCATAGACGATTAATGCAAGACTTAGTCCGACCAATGAATGAAAAAGTAAGTTTTCCCATTGTTCTAATTCGTGCAAACAGGATGTTGATATGTCTACACGATATGAATTAATGGAGAATTGATCTTTGATGTGTGTAAACATGTTCTTAAAAACGGTTGTATTTGGTTTGATTGTTGAGGTTTGCATTTTTTTTTATTGCTAGGTTGATTTTTCCGGATCAAATTTCGACAAATTATGATAACGGATAATAGATTACCGGAAAGGAGGGAAAAAAAGGATGATTTTGGTAAAGGGAATCGATGTTTCTTGGTCTTGGGATCTTATTGATCCTAAAGATTCACACACCTTTTTTGTAAGGAGAGTATGATAAAAGGGAGAGAAAAAGGAAAGACAATTTACCAAAGAAAAAAATTGGATGAGTTGTAATCATCCCTTATATATATGTAATATCTATTCACAACATGCTAATCAGAATATGGAATTTTAATTTATTTTAAATAATAAATAATATGAATAATAAAGGGTTTAGTATCTGATTTTAAAATTTTTACTTTTATCTGATAGGTAAACATTATTAGAAACAAATGACAATAAACATTATACGTATATTAAGTTATCATAACGCATATCTTGATATTGATTCACATATTTTTTATGCACATATAAATGCACATACGTATAGCTTTTCGAATTCAAGAAAAACATTTTATAAAAATAGTTATTTGTAATCTTTTAGTCACATGTTATGATCCCCTTGATCGAAAATTTGGTTAATAAATTCTTGGATTTTCCGTTACCAATTTTAATTTTAATTGGTAGTTGTGTAAAATTGCTTACATGTATTACCGTTATTCATCTGTTTCATATGTTACGTATACGTACAGTATTTTTTTGATTTTTGTGGTTGGTACGTACGTATTTAGTTGCAATAAAAAGGTGTAACAATATTCCGTTGTTTAATATTTATTATGACTTAATATGACATTTTTCGATTACGTACTTATTATCATACATACCAGATACGTATAAAATTTACAAAATTGATCCGGATTCAAAAAAAAATTACCAAATTTAAATTATAATTGATTTGGTTAAAGGCGTTTATATATCGGCAAAAATATATTATCTCAATAATAATATTTTATTAATGTTTTTAATTATTTAGAAATGTTTACCAATCAACTTTATGATTTTTGGTTTTTATATTGATGCGTGTAAATCATAAACATGTTTTTTTGATTGAAAATATTTATATTATTAACGTCTCTAAATCGTGTTAAACTCATTGCATCATCTATAAAATTGTTAAATATAAAAATAGATAAGTTAGTACTTTACCATAAGGATTGGACCCGAGTAAAAAAATTGCCGCTATATCTAATATGGTTAGCTCGAGATATATAGTAAATGGTTACGGTACGATTTTCCGAAAACTATTTACCCGAAAGTCTAAATAAAATATATCTAAATGCTAAATTGTCACCCTATGTGATATCGGGTAAGGGGAATTGAGCGACAACCATAGTAAAGATTTTTTTAATGAGTCTAATCTCTACTTTGGAAATATTAAAAATAAAAACATTTGTTTAAAAAATTGAAAGCTAACAAATTAAAAAAAAAAAATTATACCAAATCTAATTAGGCTACACAAAATTATATAATTGGTTTTCATATTCCGCTCGTGTCAGTGAAGCTGGGTTTGTAAATTTTGTTTTTTTATATAGTTAACCTAGAGATAGGTTTCATGCGTTTTTTATCGAATTAATTTAGTTCGTAAGTATAAAAATCACTTGCATTAGAGCTTAAGAATCACAAATAACTAATCATATAAAGATTTTGAAATGTTGGAAAATGTAAATATTGTAATGAAAATAACACGAATATTGCATGGTGTAAAACATGGATCCTAACAAGACAATCCAAGGATAAAAAAGTAGAAATAAGGATATATTGTTCCGTATGAGGAAGTGATTGAATGGATTCCTTTTGATGGACTACAGTATTGTCAGCATTCTGGTTGGATGGTATACGAACTATGCTGGCGCTTTCTATCTGCTTTTTCTGAATCAATCTCGAAAATTTCTTCTGAGTGGCAACCCTTTGTTTTTTAGTACCTCCTTCAGGTCAGCAATTATTTAATCTTTTTTTCATATTTGGCAAATATTTTTTTAAGAAGCGGCTTTGCGTACTTCGTCTTGAAAAACTGATGGTAATAGAGGAGCGCGTAAACCTGGAATTGTTGCACTCAAGACCTTGTCTGGTTCTAATGAAACCCTTTCGATTTTTTTTGAAAGAAGTAAGTTGGAGGTTCTGCAAGTGCTGAACAGATGCTAGTGCCTGTGCCTGGATGCGTTGTCAAAATGGTGTCGGGGAAATAAGCAACAACGGAAAGCCAATTATATAAATAAAAAACTTTTTCTTAAAAAAAAAAAAAAAAAAAAAAAAAAAAAAAAAAAAAAAAAACGTCTCGTATTAAACCATAAATTTAATTTTTTGTGG
>CAJVPM010001115.1:0-13209 GCA_910592325.1 Scutellospora calospora
TATCAGCTTTACAAATACTTAAAAATCTTCTATACAATAACAATACTCAAATCAAACAACTCAACTGGGATATAATTTACATCATAAACTCTCTAATTAATTCCAAAAACATCTCCTGCACTTTTCACAAAATTAAATCTCACTCTAAAAATACTTTTTACAACATAGCAAACAAACTTGCAAAAAAAAAAACAAACAAACTACCACTTAAAATTAACCTTCAATATTTTACTCCACCTCTATTCTTTTCTTAGAACAACAATCTTATCCCTCTTAAATTACGTTAATTCAACAAATCACTCTACTTTATTCAAACCCTCAATAATATAAATCAACTGAAAACATATCAAAACTTACTATTAATCAATTTCAAACTAAACTTCTCTATCCTTAACTCACTCTCATCCAATACTAATCTTTACTCTTTTCATCTCAAAACTCTCTTAAATAATCTCCCAACAATGGACAATCTAAATATTAAACAACCTCATCTATACTTCACACCAAATTGCACTCATTGTAACCAAAAAGAAAACACACTTCATCTTCTCCAATGTAATATACATAAAACAAACTTACTCTCTATACTTCAACATCAAATCAACCAAACCAACATATCTCTAAATATCACAAACTACTCTGTACAAACTATTATCTCAATATTCATAACTTATAACAATTCTTCTCAAACTTCTATTTCAAACCTATTTCTTTATATAATTCAAGGAACTATTCCACAACAACTTTTCACACAAATCCAATACAAACTTACTAAATTAACTACAAATTTCTTTATCAAACTTGCAAACAATACTTTAAACTAGTTCTACTCAGATATTTGGTAACCAAAAAACCAATAACAGCATATATGGGAAGCTTCTCGAAATATTACAAAACTAACTAAAAAAAACAAAACCTACAACTTATCAATCTCAACTTCTAAAAAAACTTCTACACAAACTCAACATTAAACTAATATAGATACCTATATTACAAGATGGTTCTTATAAAACTACTTACTTTTTTCATGTATCTCATAATTCTTCTTATTTTATTTTTACTAAAAAAGTTTTTTCAAACCTCTCTATTTCTAATAGTAATAATAGCAATTATTTAAATTAGATATTTATAGAAAATAGGAAATATAGTGTCATATCTGATGATTTTTAGAGAAACATGAATACAAATAGAAAAACTTTAGCTATAAATAGTATCATCTTGATATTTAAATTGTACTAAAATTATTTTTTTTATACTGATATTATAATAAATAATAAAAAAAAAAAAAAAAAATTAGTTAATTACTAAGCCAAGTTAGTATTGCTAATTCTTCTTACAGAATAGACTTACTCATATCTATTCCAATTTATATCTTTTGAAAAAGTCTTTTTACAGATTAAGTATTAGCTAATATAACTATTGAAAGCTATATTACTTTATTAACTTAGAGTTTCTTCTATACAGATCTTTTGCCTATATATTGAATACAGATTTATTTATATAATATTACTATATACTTCTACTATCTAATTGACTTGATGCAATACTATTTTTTACAGAGTTTAATATATCTCTCAGGATTCTTTTTTAGAGATAAGCAGAGTTTTCTATAAGTTAGATATATAGGTCTCTAAAATTATTTAAAATTGTTAATAATAGATTTAAACTCTAGATCTATTGTATAGCAGTCTAATAATCTAATCACTATACTAGGTTACTAGATCTTTTTTTTATAATTTTCTTATTATTTTACTTTTAAAAAAATATTACTAACATATTTACCTTAATTAGTGCTACTTCAAACTCTTATAATATTGATCATTTTCTTTCTTACTACTCAGACTAGTAATAGTAAATGACTAAGTTATTTGCTCAAATAACTAATGACCTTGAGTTATCAAATAATGATCAGATTATTAGATTATTTGAGTTATTTATATATAAAGTAATTTATTAGTTAGAAGCTAATATAAAAATTATCAGATACTATTATTTCACTAATTGATAATTATAGCTATATAAAAAGTCAAAATTTTATTAAGTTAATCAATATTTATATATTAAACAAAGTTATTTGGAAGAATAAATTACATATATTTTGAAGATTTTAAGTAATTCTAATAACTTTTTATTAAGTCTTTTTATATTTTATATTTGTATGAAAAAATATAAAATTTTTTTATACAAATATAAAATGTAAAGAAGACTTAATAAAGAGTTATTGGAATTACTTGAAATCTTCAATATATATACAATTTATTTCTTTAAACAACTTTTATTAATATATAAATATCGATTAAATTATTAAAATTTTAACTTTTATATGCAACTACAATTATAAATCATATTTTCTAAAATTAAATTTTGTTTAATAATTAATTTTAATTGGCCAAAAGACATTAGATTATTAGTTAACAAAAGTTAAATAACTTTCTAAGGTTATTTGAATTCTAAAATGACTAATAACTAGTTATTTGTCATTTAAATTATTTAAGTCATTTCAAGTTATTTACTATCACTGACTCAGACTACTATAGTATTAGTTTGTCAAAGCAAATACAAGCAAAGTATGTATTTTATTTCTTGTTTTAATTTTTATTAATATAAACTAGCAAAATAAAACTATTACTATATATGTATAACTAAGAAACTACAAGTTACAACTTGCTTATATAGAAAATATCATACTATTTTTACTTTAAAAAGCTTCAAATATAACAATATGTTCAGCCTATTTATTCTAACTTTTGTTACAACTTTAGCTTTAATTACTAATCCTAGTACAAAACTATTTAATAAAGATAAACTCTTACTTTCATCTCTAATTAAACTTATCTTGTAACCTACTTCTACTATTCTTTTCCTTTAGCAATATTTATCTCTGCTAATAATATTAATTTAACTACAACTTTTATTGCTATATATACTTATTATCTTTATACTTGCATACTTTGTTATCTGTAAAATATTACTTGTATAGTTCTTTCTAACAAAAAACATATCTATGACTCTACTACTATTATTATTAAAAAAAGATTAATTTATAAATCTTGCTTTTTAAATATGCAAATTTCTCTCTCCAAAATTAAATCTCTTAATTTTTACTAAAAATTCTTTCTTGTTTCTATAAAATTTATTTACAAATCTAAACAAAATAAATGCAATTTCTTCAAACAAATTAAAACTTTATTTTTAACTAACAAAACTCAATTTATATATAATAACTCTAAAGATCTAACTAGTTTTCTAATTATTCTATTATAAATAAAATAAAACTTTATACAAAATTTAATACTCTACTTGCTTTTATAATTTTAAATTTATCACGATTAACTCTTCCTGTCGATCCTCTGAACACTTTTTTCTGAAAAAAAAACTCAATCTGCAAAAACACTTTTCTATTATACAGATAACAATATTCTTTTCTAAGTGTTCTATAACATATTGTTGATAAATACCTTTCTTGTAAACTCTTTTTAGCTGCATTATCTAGAAGTAATTCTTGAATACTATCAAAAAAGTAGTAGCTGAAACAAGAAAAATTGTCAAATATCTCTGTTATTTCAAGTGATGCTCACTAGTAGTTTGCTAGCACAGGGATAGCTAGATATAATATATATCTGTACTGTTTAATAAGAAAACAAGTAGCAAAATCTTACTTTCTTAGAAGTAGCCTTCTATGACTTTGTCTTTTGGATTTTTTTCTCTAAATTGCTTAGTGTTTTTTAAGGATTTGGCTTACCCCCTCCAAAAGATCTATAATGCATATCAACAAACACTATTGGATATTAGCCTGTTGTTTTCCACGCCATATACAAACAACAAACACATATCAAGTCTAACACGTATTATAGAAAATTCATGTTGATGATATTCTCTCTATAAGACAGTACTTTACTCCTTTGAGAATCTAAAGAATAACTTAGATGTTATATATATACAATTTTTATCTGGTTTCCTACTTTGGTGGTAGGACTTTACTTTGTTTGTTTTTTTTCTTTATCTGTTTGTTGGAAGAAATTGTAAAAGGAGAAAAAGGTCTATAGACATAATTAGCAAACATGATGGGCTATAGCGTCTTTCCTTCAAGATACTTTTAGTTGCTCAGTTTATGAGTCTGAAAGTAAAGAGGTTAAAGGTCACTATAGCAGATTATACTTAGATACTATAATAGTAACTGAGTAAGTTAGTACTTAGTAGTAGTCACTAGATAGTAGTATATACTAGATAGAAATGTTTTAGTCATAGATTAAAATTATTGATTAAATAAAATATTAGCATGATTGCTGAAAAAAAAAAAAACTCCTACTACTCAAACTTTCTAGATACTGAGTTAAGTAATAATAAAGTACTCAACAATAAGAACTCTGCTAAAGAATATTAATAGAAAAGCATATATCCTAAAAAAAAAAGTAAAGAAATCAAAGAAGATAAAAGAAGAGCATCTTTCAATGAAATATCTAGTAGTAATACAATATCTCAAAAGCCAAATATGAGCTATAAGAACTCTATAGACTATATAATGCAGCTTATAAGAAGTCTCAAAGAAAAAAATCTAGCATATAAAGTAGAACTCTTCTAATTGCTCTTAACAGGTATACTAGTCGATTTAATAATAATAAACAATAAAGTTAACTATCATTAAATAGAAAAGAAAGTAGAGAAAAAAACTAAAAAAAGAGAGAGTAAAGACAATATAGTAGAGGACTTTCTTTTATTAAATATATTTATATATAATATTAATAGAATTAAAAACAATACTATTAAATTAAAGATTCTTTTAGAATAGGCAAAACAAGAAAAGATAAATATAATAAGAATCAATGAAACAAATACAATAGAAAGATATAGCAAATTTATTATAAACAAATAAGAAGATTAACTAGAGATCTGAACAGATACAGAATAAGATAAAAAAAAAGGTTCTGAAGTTAGTCTAATTATGAATAAGAAATAGAAAAAGAATTTAAGCCAGATAAAACAGAATAAGCATATTGTATAGAAGCTCTATTTATATTTAAAAAGCAAAAAATATAGATAATAGTAGTATATATACTATATAATGATTAAAAAATTAGAAAAGATATACAATAACAGGTCATAAAAATAATCTATAATTGTTAAAAGAAAGCTATAAAAATTATAGTTCTAGAGAATTTCAATGATATTTGATGTAAAAATTTAGATCAAAGTAGAGAAAACTCTAAACAAATATAGAAACTCTCTTTTTTAAACTAGTTTAGTAACTTAGATATAATAGATATATTCAGAAAATTATACTTATATAAAAAGAAGTTTATAAGATCAAATAACTAGGTTAAATTTAGAATTAATTATATATAGGTTTCAAAAAAACTGAGACAAGGTCTAATAAGTTACAAAATAACTGAAGCAGACATGATTATGAATAGTAATCATACTATAGTAAGTTCAATGATAGCAACAGGAATAATGAAAATATCTAGAACTGCAGCTTGTGATAAAAGACTAAAAGGTAAAAAGTAAATATACAACTTGAATAAAGCTACAGAAGAAAATTATAAGGATTACAAAGCTAAACTAGACAATATACTCAAAGAGAAACTAGGCAATAAAAAGAGAAAAAGAAAAGATAACTCAAATAGTCTAGAAGCATTAAACAAAGATGAATTATAAAATCTGATATCAACTAGTATTATCAAGTATATTAGAGTAATACTACTAGGCAAAAAAGTTGTACTTGAGAGAACTAAAGCGAAAAAGAAAAGAAGTATCAGTAATAATATCAAAAAAAATCTAAAAATAATTGAAAAAATATGTTAGCAATGTGTAGTAGAAATTGGTTTAGAAATTAGTGATTCAATCAGAACTAATATCAATTTACAGATAACTAACCTTAATAATATATATAAAACTAAAATAGAAGAGCTTGTTAAAAAAGTATAGTCTAAAGAAGACTTGAGAATCTCAAAACTTAGTAGAAGATTATATATAAAAAAGTATAACAAGTAAGGAAAAAAGAAGACTTAGAAGAGATAAACATCATAGTAGAATAGTGCTATAAGGTAATTCAAGAAAAGCTAAAACATATAATAAGCAGCTTTCTTATGAGATCTTCTAGATGAGTAATCATAAACAGAGTCATAAAAGAAGACAACTTAGACATAATCTTGCTTAACCAAAAAAGCAAAGTTTTAAAAGAAATAAGAGACTACTTTTAAAAACAATTTAGAAAAAGAAATACTTAAAGTACAAATCTATTTAAGAAATAGGAAGAAGCTTATAAACTCTTAAAAAAAGTAGATACCAAAATATATAAAAGCATAAAAGATAAATTTACAGTAGAGAAATAAACAGAAGTATTCAGAAAAACAAAATCTAAATTTGTACTAGATCTATCTAGTATAAGCTATCTATTAATCAAGAAAATAGTACTTTAGTGCACAAAGAATCTTCTAACATTTAGTAGACATCTGTATATAGGAAGAAGAAATTCTAACTAAATAGAAACTAAGCTAACTATATCTGATTCCTAAAAAAGAAGATTAGAATTTTAATTTAGCTAACATATATTCTATAGTCCTAATTAAAACCTTTCACAAAACTGTAATAAAAGTAATAATACTGAGACTAGATAAGATTATAGTAGAATATAATATATTAGAAGGACCAAATTTTGCAGATCTATTAGGTAGCAGCATAGCAAGTTTAGTATATATAATAAATAATATATTAGAAGATACAAGACAAAAAAACAATAAGTTATAGATCTTGTTTCAAAACATGCATAAAGTATTTAATTCAGTAAAGCTAGAATTGCTAAAAAGTCTTTAAAAAGAATTAAACTATTAAAGAATACAGTTAGCTTTATTTTAAGCTTATATGAAAAAAAAAAATCAAAGTTATAACTAACTTTGATCTCACAGAGGAATTTGAAGCTAAAGATAAACTTAATTAAAGTGAAGTAATTTTACTATTAGCCTGATGCCTCTCTGCTATATTCAGTTCAAGAGAACAAAAATTTTGAATATGAAATGATAACAAAGTAGCCAACAATAATAATATATAATTTGATAAAAGAAATATCTCATCGATAAGTAGTTCTAATTTATACAGATAATACAACTTAGATTGCTAAGTTTAAAGAAGAGCTACAAAGAATTATTGATATTTTTAATAAGTTCTATGAGATTAATAATATTGATATCAATAGCAAAAAATCTAAGCTTATAGCTATAAATATTAATAAAAAAAAGTATAAAAATAAAAACCAACTAGCAATAATAGTAGACAAAAGTCTAAATAAAGTCTTTGCAAAAAAGAAACAGACTTAGCAAGATATCTTGGAGTCTAGATTTTAGGCAAAAAGAAGTTAAGACTTAGCTTAAGTATAATAAGAAATAAAATAAGCAGAATATATAAAGCAATCAAATAGAAAAAAGTATCTGCAAGCTAACTAATATACTTAAATAATAGTATTCTTCTACTAAGCATTGAGTATAGGCTACAAATAATATTTTTTAATAAGGCAATCTGTAATAATTTGCAAAGACTAATTTGAATTTTAATCAAAAACAAATTAGAGTTAATAAGCTCTATGGCAAACTTAATTTGTAGTTATATCAGATTTATAGATTTGAAATCAATATAACAAAACCAACTTGCATATCACTTTACTGAACTAATAATACATATCAACTAGCAAAAAATATTAGAAAAAACTACTAGATTAAGAATTAAAGAAGAGTAGTTACAAAGAAAATATCTAGACAACCTAATAAGTAAGTACTGTAAGTCTAACAAAATGTCTTCTAAATACAACTTAGTATTAAGAATACTTTAAGAAGTAGCTAAACTAAATATAAAAATAAAAAAGCTCATAGAAAGTCCTAGCATACTTAATCTAAAAAAACAGAAATTATAAATCTCTGAATAACAAAGAGTTACTTGTTTTTTAAACTTAGATAAAATGAATCTGTTTGTTTTTAAACAATTGATAGATAGCTTAGAAAGCTCACTACTAATCTAGTAATAATTAAAGCATATAAGAAGGAAAAAAAGAAAAGGATGTACTTCAAGCTAGTTCATAAAGTTAGAAAAAAAAACTCTAAGAAGAAAAGATACAAGAGAAGTGCAAGATATCTACAAAATAGAAAAACTTAACAGAAGCTCAAGCAAGATCTGATCTAAAGTAATCTCTAAAAACAAAAGAAAGAAAAAATACATCTTGTTTAAGAAAGAAGAAAAGCTACATATTAGTAAAATTATAAGAAAAACTAAAAAAAGCATAATAGTAATATACTAGAAAGAAAATAAGTATTCTACAGAAAAACAATTATTTTTCAAGTATAAAAGATACAACATAAATAGCTTTAATAACAATAAATGTCTAATCAGCATTAATTATAAAGAATAGTACCAAGTAGTTAACTCACTAAGAAAGAAGGAAAGAGTCTAATATTCATAATACTAATAATAGTATACATAGAACTTAGAGAAATAGTTGAAGATAGCAACTTTGAATAAGAGTTGAAAGTAGAAATTACAGCAAATAGTCTTGAATTTACAATTATCTAAAACTTAGTTAAAAATAAAAAATTAAGCAAAGATTTGATAAATACATACAAGAAGTTGAGAGAAAAAAAAGTATTTGAATACTATATAGATAAAGTATTAGAAAGCAAATAGTAAGAATATAGATGCAGATAGAATGAGTATTAGATGAATAGTTAAAAAGAAGGATATAGTAAATAGAAATATTAGTTTTAGTAGTAGTTTAGAGAATTGGCTCTTCTTAATATGAGCTAAACTAGGAGCTATTAGTCAGCTTTACTTATAATACTATACAAAGCAATAATATATATATTTACAGATAGCAAAGCTGCAATAGAAGCTTTAAAAAAAGATAATACAAGAATAAAAATATATAGCTAGTTCAAGATAAAAAATAGAAATATAATAAAACAAATTAAAAGCTATTTCAAGATAAAGAATCTAAATTTAGTTTTATATAAAGTCAAAGATCATAGTGAAAATAAATAGAATGATTAAGTAGATAATTTGACTAAGAAAAGATTAAAGAATAGTCTATATCTTAATGTATCCAAAATATATTTAGTAGATTACAAGCTGTATCTAAATGGAAAAAGCAAGTAATCATATTAACTCTTCTTGCTAATTACTTAGACCCAACATAGAGCAATACTAACTATGAAAAAATATGGAAAACTTAACAACAGGATACAAAACTCTTTTTAGTATTACTGAAGAATTAAAATATTTAGCTCATAGCTTTTGAAAAATACAGTTTTGAGGTTATAGACTTATATTATATATCTAAAAACTTTTGAATAGAGAAAGTATTACTAGAAGCTCTTATTAAATATTTTGTTTAAGTTATAAAAAATAAACATATACTTGTCTTATTATTATATTATTCCAAAGTAACAAAATCTTATAGTCATTACAATATACTCTATAAGCAAGGTTCTACTATTTATATCTTTTAAATTTTCTTTCACTCTGATTTTTTTAGTTTTTTTTGGAGCATTTTAGAGAAATCAGCTTCTCTTCTTCAAAAGATTAACTGATCAACAAACTAAATTGAGTATTAGCAGATTTACGTTCAGAACTATATAAACAAATATATATTAGCTAAAGTATGTATTATAGAAAATCTGTATAGATAGCTACTTAGATTTCATCTTGAATTAAACTTTTCAAGATATAGATTAAATATTTTATGATAAGTTATAGCAAAAAACTTAGAAGAGTAGCTATATACAATTTTTATAATAGCTATATTAGGAGCAATATAGTATATATTATTTTTTTGTTTTTTTCTCTTTATTTTATTTTTTCTTATTTAGCTTAGTTTATTTTAACCTGTAGCAAGTATTTTTCTAGTCTAGATATATAGTATAGATCATTGCCATTCAGATGTATACAATTTTTATCTTTCTTTTATTTTTCTTTTTGCAATAGTTAGTTTCTACTTTTTTTTTTTCTTTAAGTAGCACTATAGGAAGAAATTAACTTAGTACTGACTAGTATAGTTAGAATAAGCTTACAAATACTAGCTTTTGATCTCTAATTTAGAAGCTTTGAGATAAGTAAAAGGTTAGCATTAGGTAAAATTTTAGTATAACAGGTTGCTTATAGATGCTATTAGAGTAACTGAAGAAATCATACTTTTGAAAACTATATATACTATATAACAAAATTTAGTAGGGAGTATCTAAATTCTAATTTTTATATTAATAAAGTTGTGGTCTAACTGCTAAATATTAAAAAAAAAAATGAAAAAAGCAAGTAATTAAAAGCCTATTTAGATCTTTTATAAATATTATTATAGTAATAGCATATAAGACAGAATAAGCAAACCTAAGTAGAATAGCTAAAATAATAGCTTCTAATTAGAATACTAACTCAGGTATAGAGTTAAATTAGAATATTATATAGAATGCACTCAAGGAAATACAAGAAAAAAAACATATTAGCTTAAAAAAGAGCAAAGTACTCATGTTCTGTATAAAATGTATAAACAAGATTCTTCTATAAAAGATATCTGTTATATAAGGAATTTTAAATTATATAAAAGCAAAAAATGCATAGCATATTTCAAAGAAGATAAAACTTTTTACTATTTAGCAGAATTTAAGATTTATTTAAGAATATAGAGAAGACTAGAGGAAGAAACTATTCAGCTAACAAGGCTAGAAGTCCTAATAAAATTAGACCTTTCTTTAAGTGAAATCTCTTTTAAAGAAGCAATTTATGATATAGAAGTAGAAAAAAAACTACATAACCAAAAAATGTATCTGAAGAGCTTACAAGTATCAAGCAACTAATAAGCTTAAGTAGAATAATGCAATTAAAGAAAAAAGCAAGCAAGGTTCTATTTAATTTCATAAAATTTTTCTAGGAATACTTTTTTGAATATCTGTAGAAGTTTTATTGTGAAGTCATAGTGAACTAGGAAAAAAAACAATATCTTAGCTAAAGAAAAAAAAAAGAAAAAAAGGTAACAAAAAGAAAAAAGAAAACAAGAAAAATATAGAGCTAGATGATATTAGAAAAGAAAATCTAAAAGAAAAGAAGCTAAGATTACAAAAAGAAGCCTTAAACAGGTTAACAAATAGATAAAATCAGATAAAAAAAAGTATAAATAAAATAAATACAAAATAATTGATCTTGATATAGGCTAGTAGTAGACTTTTATAGATCAGAAACTCAAAGTTTGTACCTGCAGACTAAAGTCTTTGTGAAAGAAATCATTGCTGTAGCAGATTGTATTTAGATACTTTAAGATAGCTAAGTGAGTTTAGAATAGTTAAAAGAGAGTACTTTATTATTTTTTAACTTACATTTTAGTCTTTAGATAGTAATATACTTTGTAGCTTATATAAGCATTTTCTAAATAAATAATAGACAAGATTACCAAAAAAAAATATATATCATCTACTTCTATCTTTTCTTAGATTAAATTATATTAATACTTACAATTTTTACTATATTTTATATTTTGAAAACTTTTTTGTTAAACAACTTGTATACAAACTGATTAAGAAAATATATAGTTTTTTTAATAGAGAATACAAAAAATTTTATATATTTTTAAATATATTAACTAGAATATAATATAGCTTTTTCTATAATAACTGCAATAATATACAAAACAGAATGAGCTGAATTAAGTAAAATAGCAGACATAGTAGCCTTAAACTAAGAAAACAACTCAAGTTAAGAGCTAAGTTAGAAAAATACCTGGGAAGCTCTCAAGAAATAATAAAGAAAAAAGTGTATCAGCCTAAAAAAAAGCAGTGACCTTATATTTTGTATAAAATGTATTAATAATATCTTACTAACAAAGAATATCTGTTATCTGAGAAACCTCAAACTATATAAGAGCTGAAGATATATAGCATGTTTTAGAAAAAACAAAACTATGTATCATCTAGCAAAATGTGAAGTATACTAAAGAATTTGGAAGAACTTAGAAGAGAAAACTCTATACCTATCACTTGAAGAAGATGTATTAAGGAAAGCTTTTTATAGTAAAGATCTTAAAAAAAAGATATATATTAGTAAAATATATCTTAGAGGTCTTACAAATAAGAAACAACAAATAGACATATATAAAATAGCTTAGTTAAAAAGCAAAGCAAACAGAGTATTGATAAGTTTTATCAAATACTTCTGGTCTTGCTTTTATGAATAGTTATAGAAATTTAGATGCAAAGTGATAATTAAATAGAAAAAAAAACAATATCACAACTAAGGAAAAAAAAAGAAAAAGACAAGAAAAATAGGAAAAGAAAATAAGAAAACACAAATTCTTTGAATGAAACAAGAGAATTAAAGAAGAAAAAAAATAAAGATACAAAAAGAAGCTTCAAATAGAATTAATAGATAAATAAAGTTAGATAGTAAGGAGGATTAGCTAAGGTTTAAAATAAATTAGATGATTTTGATATAGGCTAGTAGAAGCCTTTCATTGACTAAGAGCTAGAAATTTATATATACAAATTCAAACTCTTATTAGAAAAATAGTTACTATAGCAAATTACACTTAGGTGCCAAAAGGTAACTAAGTGAGTTCAGAATAATTTTAGAAAAATAGTTTGTTATAATTAGTGAAGCAACTTGCTTGTAGTTTAAATTAGCTTATTCTTAATAAAATAATAGATAGATTGCCTAAGTTTAAAAAAAAATAAAAAAAATATAGTTTTTTTTTAACAACTACTAAAAAAAATCATTAAAATTTATCACTTTCTAACTCAGTTACCAAAAATCTTTTCAAATAAAAAATTTATTAAATTAACTTCTAATAGTATTATATTTAAATTAGTTTTACTTTAATATTTTTATATATAATAATTGTTTTTTCTTTTTTGTTAAGGCTACTTCCTTGTCTGATTAGATTTTATTAGTTTGTTATTACGAAGCTATCATATGAATAGTCTTTTAAAGTTTTATAATTACATGATAAGTGTATAACAAGCTACATATATAACTTTAGTTATTATCTAATTTAAGTAGTTTGTTATACAGATGCTAAACTATTAGTTAGTTTTATACTATGCTACTATATTTGCAACTTACTTGTGAGTTATCTATTTAAATACTCTGATTATTAACTTTTCCTCCTATCTTTTTTTTTTTTTTTTTTTATTAAATAATGTCATAGTCGAAACTTTATTTTCAAAAAAATTAGAACATAAGTTCTAT
>CAJVPM010001116.1:0-13208 GCA_910592325.1 Scutellospora calospora
TATATAACTTTAGTCATTGTCTAATTTAAGTAGTCTGCTATACAAATAGATCATTTGTTTGGTTCTACACAATCTGCTATACCTGTAACCTGCTTGTGAGTTACCTATTTAAACACTCTGTTCACCTAACCTATACCAGAATCAACTAACATCACTATAACATCTAACTACTTAAGCTAGCTAGCTCATTGCAAATCTATTTATCTAACTCAACTTAGATCCTCTCAAGATGTGTATTGCTCAACATATTGTGGTATACAGAGCTTTAGTTAACCTCATAAGCAATCTTACTAGAGCAGTCTGTACTCATTTCATAAATTTATCTAGCTTAGATCCTTGCAGATGTTCATACAACCCGAGTTCCTACTGTGGCTCTCCACTAGTATTCTGCATTCTATCTTTTCAGATATTTTACAAGGCAGATTCTTCTAATTAAGTTAGCTGCCAAGTCAAGTTGGTGTTACCAATTCTTCTTGTAGAACAGATTTATATGCACTTGACTTGATCTACATCTTTTGATAATAGTTTCTTTTATAGATTAAGTATTAACCAGTATGACTGTTAAAGCTATACTACTTTCCCAACTCAGACTTTCTACTATGCAGGTCCTCTGCTTATAGATTCTATCTAGATTTATTTGTGTAATATTATGCTCTCCAAATATTCTGTTATACTTCCAATATCCAAATGATATTAGTACAACATGATTTATAGAATACAATTTCAGAAACGAACAGGGTTTACTGTAAGTTAAGTATAAAGGTCTGAGTAATTATTCAAATTTGTTGACAGTAGGATTTGAACCTCAGATCTCTTACATGGCAGTCTGATAATTGAACTACTATACTAAGATCACTAGATCTTATTCTATATTTTTTTTATAATAATAATATATACTTTTTTTTAAAAAAAAATCTTTTTTCTCTAATTTAGTAGTTTTCTAGCTTTTAGATTTTTAGAGCACTATAAATTCAGACAGTATCAATTATAATAACACTTTTATAACTATAAATATTTATAATACTAGTACTAGTAATATAGAATAGCAAGACTCTGATGATATTTATATCTGTCTAAATAGTAATTTTAGTTTAATAACTAATAAAACTAAAGCTTTATCAACTATTTTAGATAATAATAGTAGTAAGATTTGTGAATTTTCTTTTAATTATAATTATAATACTTTTCAAAAACTCAAAAAGCTATATACTCTGTTAAAAATAATGATAATATTAATAATATTGATATTGATAATTATAATAAAATTAATATTAATAATACAAGCTCTTTATTTATAGATTTAATAGAATAAAATAATATACTAGAAAAGAACTATATTATACAAGATATTTTATATAAAAAGTTAGTTCTATATATTGTTCTTAATATCTATAATAGAGAAGTACAATGTTGTTCAAATTATAAGAGTCTTAAATATTTATTAAAACCTCTTTACTAATTTGTAAGAATATAAGAAATTAATAGTTAAGTTATTAATAAAAATAATTCTTATAGTATAGTATATACTCTAGATATATACAAGATATATTTTTTATTCAATTAAAATCAATTACATAGTAAAGTAGCAAAACAAGAATGTTTAGTTAATATAAGTTATATTTATCTAAGAAAGTATTTGAATTGTAATAAGGACTATTATTTTTTTAGTTATAAGATAAATTGCTAAGAATTTTATATTTGTATTAGTAAAAATAATATACAAGTTTCTAGTATTATACACAAAATTTGTTTTGCATTTTTTTGTAAAAAAAAACAATTAGTTTAGTTAGTAACAACAGAGAACTCAATAAGATTTATATATTCAAAATATTTTTAAAAAAAGAGTAGATACTTATTTAAGAAGAAAGAAAATAGTATTAAAAGTTATTTTTGTTATAAACAGTATACTAATAATAATAAAAAAGTACTTTTTTTATTCAAAAAGTAGCTTATTAATATTATAGAATCTCAAAATAATAAACTAAAGCAAAAAATTCTAGTAAAAATAATATTAATATTAAGTAAAAATTTTAAAATAATAATTAAAATAATAAGAATTAATTAATATTAAGCTTAATAGCTATAAAATAGCTATATGAATTAAAAAAATAAAAATAAAAATTTAGAAGAAAAATTTTAATTAGCAAATTATTTAATTTATAATAATCAAAACAAAAAACTTAGTAAAATTTTTGATCAAGCTATATAGAATATATATTCAAGTATAATACAAAATAAGAAGATACTTAAGTTACTAAGATTATTTAATTATTATTATAGTTTTCTAAGAAATTTCTTTGAGAACTTTATATTACTTATATAAAAAAAAAATACTAAATCTGTTTAAAAATTAAAAACAAAAAAATATAGAATCTATATAATTTGATTCTAAAAATCTCTTAAAATTTCTATTTTTATTATATTTATTATTTTTACCATAGCTTTTTTAAGTATTAGTATATAGTTATATATATATTAACTTTACTTTATAGAAAAACAAATCTTTTAACAGTATTTAATTTTATATAAGTGAATATTATTTTATATTTTCAATATTATAAAAAATATTTGAAAGTATATTTAGAATCTTTTGAGTTAGAAATATTAGTATTATTTATAGCTTGTAAGTAGGTTTGTTAGTAGTTTTAATTAGATTTAAAATTAATTAAGTAAAGTTTAATAAATCTAAAAATTTTAGTAGTAAAAAGATTATTTAGTTATATAAATAATTATATTTTTTTCTGTAATAGATTATTCTGCAAACTAGTTAAGATCTTTTGAAATATTTTAAATAAATTGAAGTTTTTTATTTTTATTAAATATTTGTAGAATATATTTAAAAAAGCTTTATTTTTTTTTGTTTTAGTAATATATTTAATAATACTAAATATAAGTTTTTATTTGCTAGTAAGGTTGAGTAGTTGAGTTTGTTTAATTAAAATTTTTATTTTTTCAAAGCAAAAATTGTAAATAAGTCTCTAAGAAGAACTATACAGATAATATTTTATTTTTAGCAAATTGTATAGATATTGAAGTAATAGGTATAAGTAGCAATTTGAGCTATAGATAAGTTAATATTATTTGTGAAAATAAAATAGCAGAAAGAAAAAAAAGAGTAGAAGTTAGTTGAAAATTTAATTTAATTAAAGATTGAGAAATAATATTACTTTTGTTAAATAGCTTTTTACTAAGGTTTGAGATTAGTTATAATAGAGTAGATTATATAGAAATAGAAAGTCAAGAGACTTCAGAGTATTTAAATTTTTGAGAGGTAAAAGTTGTATAATAGCTGTTATATAAATATATTACAGTTTAGAGTTGTTGAAAGGTATGCATATAGTATTAATTTTTAGAAAAATCATATTTTTGAAAGCCAAAGCAGATAGTAAGAATATAAAATTTGTTAGAATCTAATTTAATAAAGCTAATACTATAGCAGTTAGAGTAGAGAATAAAGTAATAGTTAATATTATAGAAATTTAAAGTAGTATTGATGAGAATAGATATATAAGACTTTATTTTAGTTTTGTATATTAGTAAAAGTAATATGTTTAATAAGAGCTTTATAGTAAGGTATAATTTGTTTTATATAATATAATACTAATTATATTATTAGTTTGATCACAGATATTAGGACTCCAAGCTATTAATATATAGGTCAGATAAAATTAAAATTTTTTTATAATAGCTCTAAGCAAAGATTTTTATAGTTAGTATAGCTTGTGGTAGTAAGACTAGTATAGTATAGGAGTACTAGTATGTATAACTAAGCTAAAAATAGATTTTATACTTTATACAAATTAAAAAGAATATAAATATATAATTTATTAATTTTATACAAAATTATAAAAAACTTAATACTATTGAATTTCATAAAATACAAATATATAACAATAATATATATAATAATAATGCTAATTATTTAGCCAAACACTATTTACTTTAACTTTACTTATAATTTAACTATATTAATATTTATAATTCTCATTATATACTGCAGTTTAAAAACTTTTTTGTTAAACAACTTGCACAAAAATTAATCAAAAATATTTATAATTTTCATAATATAGCCTTGTGATCTTCTTAAAGGCATATACAAAATATCTCTCATATCTTCTAATATATTAACTAAAATATAATATAGGCTTTTTTTAATAATAACCAAAAATGATTATCTAATTTTACTACTTTTTAACTAAATCTTCAAAAATTATTCTGAATTAAAAACTTATTAAATAAACTTTTAACACTATTATATCTCTATTAACTTTATTCAAATATCTTTATACATAATAACTATATCTTCTGTAATACTCAAGAAAACTCTTAATATTGGCTCTTTTATTCTAAAAATCTTTTTATATATAGTCTAATACTACAAACAATTTAAAACTTTTTTATATCTTTATTACTTGATCTTTCTACTTAAATAATTCAAAAATTATATAATCAACTAACTTCTTATTTCTCTTTACAATACTAACAATCCTTCTAAAACTTTTCAACAATTAAAACTACTCTTCAAGAATTTATTCTACTTTCATTTATCAAACTACTTGCTACATATACTAATACATATAAAACAGCTTCTAAACTCATCTCCAAATTCTTTTTCAAACTCTCTTAATATTGGCTCTTTTGTTTTAAAAATCTTTTTATATATTGTCTAATACTACAAATAATTCAAAACTTTTTTATATCTTTATTACTTAATCTTCCTACTTAAACAATTCAAGAATTATATAATCAACTAACTTCTTATTTCTCTTTACAATACTAACAACTCTTCTAAAACTTTTTGACAATTGAAACTACTCTTCAAGAATTTATTCTACTCTTATTTATCAAACTACTTGCTACTTATACTAATACATATAAAACAGCTTCTAAGCTCATCTTCAAATTCTTTTTCAAACTTTCTAATAATATCTATAAACAAATTTAGAAGCCTTACTGTATTATACTCTCTGAATGGAAAACTCAAAATAATATTTTTAACTGTCTTCAACAAACTTTCACTCACAATAATTACTATATTCAAGTTATTTTAAAATATGCAATACATATATATATCTATGCAGCCAACCTAACTAACTATATAACAATAATAACTTATATCTCTACTTAGACTAGCACAATACAAAATTGAAACTTGGTCTACTTTGTAGACCAGATATAGTTATTCATCTAATATAATTATAAATATTCAAATCTAAGTAAGTTTTTAACCACTCTAGTAGGTTTAGGTTGCAGATAAATTAGATAGTTTACTATTTATAATTATTTACTATTTATGGTTTAAGTCTTAATTCTTATAAACAAATTAGTAAATTTTGAGAAATCTCTTATAGAATCTTATACAAATTTTAATAAAGATAAAGGCAAAACTTCATCTTAATATAAAATAAAATAAAATAAAATAAAAAAAACTTAAATTAGAAATAGTTAAATTAGTATTATCTAAAGATTAACTACTAATTTTAGTTAATTTCATATAAAACAAAATCAAATCTTTTCGCTAATTACTAAAACCAATACTAGAGCAAAAACTTTTTTATAAAACAAGTACTAAACTCAAAAAAACCTAGTAAAATATTAGTTCGAAACAGAAGCATATAGTGTATAGTCCTATAAGACCTCTAAGGCAATAAGTAGCAGAAAGCTAAAACAGAAGATTCTAATATTTTAGCTAAAAGTTTGTCTTGCAGAGTATTAAAGTTAAAAAGAAGAAGCTACAGAAGTTTGAAGTTGAGAAATAGAAGAAGAAACATACTACAGTATTTGTACTAGAACAAATACTTTTATACTTACTTATTCTTATTTAGTTTTTTGCATTCATATTTCACCTTCAGTCCTTTAAATTTTCTTTTTTTCTCGTTTGTAGGAATTCAGCCTACTCTCAAAAAAGTATCAACAATACTATATCCAAATTAGTAAAAACCATATATTTACAAACAACTCAAAAGTAAACAATAATACACATAATTAGACAAACATAGTTAGTAGTGAATTTAGACACCTTCTGATTACAGAACAGAAATTAATAATTTAGAGATATAAAGTATGCTGTAGTATTAGTACTTTATAAAATTTTTACAAAAGTCTTGAGTACTATAAAGATAGTATTCGAGCAACATTTTCTTTTTTCTTTTTTTCTCTTTGTTTTTGTTTTTCTTTATATGTTTATCACCTTATATATATAGTATATACTGTAGGTAATACAGTTCTTTATATTTAGTATTTTTATTTTTCCTTTTTACTATACAGAAGAGTATTATCAGTCTGGTAATATTTAACTGTATAGGCGAGAAGTCATGATAAGCTAAGTAGACTCATATAGTGATACTAATAGGAATAGAATAAATTAGTCTAGACTCTAGATTAAATTAAATTTACTTTATAGCAGATCATGAATAGGTACTAGTAGGATAACTAGTCAAGTCTTACTATTAATATTCGCATATTTATGTGCACTACTTTTTTTGGTTATAAAGTTAGACATATGAACCCTTATAGTTTTATAATTACATTGAATAAATGATAAAGCATGGCTTGCTAAAAAAGAAAAAAAAACTAATTTTAGTTAATTTAGAATATATTTGTACTCTAATTTAGCAGAGAGAAGGTAAAAAACAAAAAGATAAAAAAATTTTAAAGAATTTTAAAAAGCCTTTAAAACTATTTTCTAAAATAAATTAATTAGTTTTAGTTTATTTTTATATCAAATTAAAGCTAATACTGAGCTTAATTAAATTTTTTTAATAGATAAGAGTTGTTTGCTTAGTAAAATTCTAAAATATTATTAAAAATATATAATTACATATTTTATTAAATAACAGAGTGAGTTTTAGTCTAAGAAGAATAAAACTAGACTGTTTTAAAACAAAATCTTGTATAAAATAATTTTTCTTAGAGGCCTAAAAGTTGTTTATTTAGTAAAATATTTAGTTATGATAAAATATTTTTAAGAAGTTTTGGTACAAGTAATCTATGGAAAAAGTTAGTAATTTGTGTTCTAATAATTTTTATTAGATATTGGATTACAAGAACAATAATTTTAAACAATTATAAAAACAGCAATTAAAAATAATAACAAGAAGAATATAATCAATTTTAAAGTACAAATCTTGTAACATATATACAATAATTTCAAGAAAAAAAGATTTTAACTAATCTTATTGTTTTAAAACTGATACTTCTCTACTATAGTGAATAACAAATTATGGTACTTTAATTCTATTAAACAACTTGCAATTAAAATTTTTTCAATTATTTCATATTCTGCTAATTGCAAAAAGACCTTATTAAGTTAGCTTTATAAAAAATAGTAACAAAAGTATTTTCTTTCCCAAATTCAAACTATAGTACAAATTTAATCTTTCTGTATTTCAAATATAAAAAAAAATTAACCTTTTTAGTAAATCACTATCATATAATAACAAATCATATCTGTAACATTTTTAGATGAAAATAATAATGAAATTGAGAAAAATTTTGAAATAAAAAAAGTTATAGATAATTCAGAGATTATTGAATGTTTTGATATTGAAAATATTGTATATTTAACTGATAAAATTCTTCAAAATAATGAATCAGATAGTAATAGTGAAATGTCACAAATTAATTATGCTAAAGAATTTGATGAAATTGAATATGATGAATTAATGACTAGTAATGTTGACTCTACAGAATTAGTAGCAGATTTAGTAAAAGAACAGAATTATGAAAATAGTAAAGATGTTAGTGATAGTTTAAATAGTGAGGATAAAATAGATGAAGAAGTTAGTAAAAATTTAAATAATACGGAGAGTGAAGTGGAAATTTTACCTATAGCACTTCGTAAATCATGTCACCAAAATTTAAAGTAAATAAATTTTTTGCTTTATAATCATAATAGTTTTGTCAATTGTTAATCGTTTCGTCAATCGTCAGTAGTTTCGTCAATCGTCAGTAGTTTCGTCAATCGTCAAGGTTTCGTCAGACGAAACCATTGACGAAACCATTTCGTCATGCGGAAATAGTTTCGTCAGACATCATAATTCCCACCCTTAATTTGTTAGAATTACGTTAACCCCCTATTAAACAGTTAATGTCATGTTACTTACCGTATAAAACTATACACTCCTAAAAATAACTAGTTAATACCCTGAGCTTCTTTTATTAAATTTTATTGAACCGATAAACTCTTGAACCCTAAACTCCCAGCTCCTTTTAAAAACTTGTTTATTATAGGATCATTGACTAATTCCAAATATAGTTTAGGGCTGTGTCTACTATGTCATAAACTAGTTATAACGCCTGGTAAACTTATACGGCAATTTAAATTACATAACTATTAAGATAGCATTTTCACACACTCTCTTATATAAAGTAAAAAAATATAAAAACTGATTAATTTGTTGTTTCTTTCATCCAGGACCAATATTATTAAACAGAATGCTTATTGCGGAAGTACAAAATATTAATTCATCGTTAAAACAAGATGGAATTATTCACGATGGCATGTATTATCAACTTTTTTTTTTTGAATTCTGTCGTTTATTAAGGTACAAGATAAAATATTGATACAATATTATAACTTTTAAAAATTCGCTAAATGCTACAATTATTGAATTCTATTGATATTATAAGTTGTGGATGATTTCGTGCCCGAAGCATTGCTTGATATTAAATACGGTGAAAAGAATGTAGAAGTTGGCAACAAATTTACAATTAAAGGTAATAAAAAAATATCATTATTATTAAAGTACTTTTTCGTTAATGCTATAGTGTCAAATTTGCTAACTGAATTATTATTTCATACAGAAACTGAAAATGCTCCTGATGTTAAATTTGTTCTTGGAGATTCTGATTCTAATAAAAAATTTACATTGTTGATGGTAATATTGTTAAATTATGTAAATTACACTGCCTTTTTACTGCATGTAAACGCTTTTGTTATAGGTCGATCCTGACGCTCCAAGTCGCGATAACCCAATTAAAGGAGAATGGCGTCATTGGGTCGTTGGAAATATCCCATGTAATTATATTCAAATCTTTAATTCTTTCATAAGTGTATTATGTTCCTTTAAACATAAAATTCTTTAATTAGCTGATGGAAGGTTGACAGATGCAACAATAGTTGATAGTTACCAAGGACCATCTCCACCACCAGGAACTAATGAACATCGGTATGGTTTGAAATTATACAGTTTCAATAATGACAATATAGTTGTTAGATCATTATTAAACAATTTTCAATTTCAAAAGATATGTGTTTTTATTATACGAACAGCAAGTTCCATGTATCGAATTTCAATTACTTGATGGAACAAAGAGAGCTAATTTCAAAGCTCGCCAATTTGCCAAACAATACGAATTAAAACTTATTTCTGCGAACTATTTTAAATGCAAATTTAATTAAACGTTATGTTTCAATAAATTTTTATTTATTAAATTCGATAAATTATACATTCTTGTTTACTTATTAAAAATTAAACTTTTATTAATTTTATAAACATTTAATGGATGTCGCACGCGAAATATGATCTAAAAATTCATAACTAAGATCAAATATATTTGATCTTGACTATGTGTAATAGATTATTCGCTTTCAATTTTCTTGATATCGATTCAATAACGTCTACATTTTTAATATTATGTTTGGATTTCGAATTTCGCTTTGAATTTTTATTTTATTTATATGTTATCCCTTAATCTGTATTAGGGCAAATTTGCCCTAATTTGATAAAAATTTTATAAATTAATAATTCGAAAATTTTCCGTGGAGAAAATGAATAAATATGAAATGAGAGTGAACGTAGTTGTATAATGCAATGTCCAAAAAAATTTCTGCACTACAGTTGAGAAAGCAGGAATGATATATTTTCATCCCAAAAAATTTCTCCATTCTAAAACAAAATAATTCACTATAAATAATTTTTTTGTCACATGACATCTTTGTTATCCAAAATATATATTTAATATACTTAAAATAATTTTTAAAACCTGGATTATTTTCAGACATTCTAAATTACGGTTTACACTATTTAAAAAAATTTTAACCATTTAAATTCACTCCAAAATCAAAATGATTTAGACACCCACGTATAATGATAGTTATAAATTATAAGATATACTTATTTCAACATAAACACTAATGTTAAAAGATTTAAATTTTATTAAATTATACGAATAATTTAATTTCAAAATTACAAAGATAATAATATATTACAAGCTATAAATAAACGAAGGATGCATATCACCCAAATGTTTAACCTCCTCCTCACTAAGTTCATTTAAAAATTTATTAGGATCATTGAGTTTTAATTTATTAGCTCTTTTCAAATAATAATATTGAATTATAGATAAAATTACTCCAATAAGTAAAAGTGATAATGCAATAGAATGTCCAGATTTATAGTCAGGTGCTTCATTAGCGGTGTATAATTGTGCGCTTACTACTCCACCTATGTTACCCCAAGCTATCATCATCGCGCAACCTACTGCTCGTTTTGAGTCACCTGCCAGATTATTTGTTAACCTTTTTTTATAGTAATAAAAAGTTAAAAAATTTTTTTAGATAGACAGATGTTAAATTTATGGGATCTTTTGTTATAAAAATAAATTTAATTTTTTTTTTAAATAAGTGTACATAGACTTACCATGCAATTGAAGTTGGAATACTTGCAAATGCACCTAACCCAACAACACAAGCACCAGTATATTTCACTAAAAATAATAAATATTACTATAGCAAAGAAATACATGTATTTTGAATATTAAAATTTACAAATAAATACTTACAAGCAATACTAGTACTCTGCGCAACGAGTAATGAATATCCTATAACTGCAACTAACATAGAAAATATCAGATATGGACTACGAATTCTATTACGATCAGATAATATCGCTATCGTGACTGATGAAATGCATCCTAATACAAATGGAGGAGTTGAAAGAAGTTGAGAAATAACTATAAAAAAAAAAAGGATAGTTAAATAGTTAGAGACAATTATTTTTTATTGATTGAGTAAGCCAGGCAATAATAAAGTTAAACATTACCAGTATTAAATCCTAGACCGTTTACAATTGTTGGAATGAAAAAAGAAAAAGAATATAAAGTAACAAGCATACAAAAATATGCAAACATAGACAGATAGATTTTCTAAATAATAAGATAAATCAATAAAGATATTTTATACAAGTTAATACATAATTTTACAATAAATTTTTATATACATTACCACATCTTTAAAAGCTTTGATGATCTCAACTTTGTCAAAATGAGTTGCGTGGGCATCTCCCGCATCAAGTTTTAATCGATCAATAGCCAACTTTCGTTCATCTTCTGTAAGCCAAGAAACAGTTTCCACAGAATCAGAGATTAAAAAATAAGCGAAAAGTGCAACGATAACTGTCGCCAAACCATCGATAATAAATAACTGGGGAGTGGAAAAAAATATACAACAAAAAATTAAAAGAATCCGAAAATGTACTCAAGAGAATAAATATTTAAATTTATGTACCCATTGCCAACCATTCAAGCCGTATTTACTATCCAAATTTGTAATTGCAAATGCCAAAAGACCATTAAATGCACCAGCAATTGTAGCACCAGAAAAAAACAATCCGATTCGATAACTTTGTTCAGATTTCTTGTACCATCTTGTAAGGTAAAATACAACACCTGGAAAAAGACCAGATTCAAAAGCACCCAATAAAAATCTTATAACCATCAATTGTGAAAAATTTTTCGCCTTAAAAATAATTCAGAATTTAAATCAAATAAGTTTATTAAAATAGATTTTTACTAAATATCCTTAGTACTTACAAATGCCATGCATGTCATTATGATACCCCATATAAGCATGAGTGTTGAAACTAAAAATGGAAATCAATGATATAAATAATTACCAATTAAATTTGTATAAGAAAAAAAAAAATGAAACCTACTCCAAATTGAAGGTCTGATCTTTATTAATGCGATATTGGATGGCACTTCAAATATTACATAACCTCTGCAAACGTAAAAGGTTAAAAAATCCATAATTATCAAAAAATTAAATCAAACATAGAAATGCTTACATAAAGAATATGCCTAAAGACCAATTATATTCATTTCCAACTAAATTAAGATCACGTTCCAAATGAGCTAGCTTCGCATTTCCAATATTGACCCTAAAAATAAAGTAATAGGACTTATGAATTTATTATAAAATCTATAATTGAATTAAGATATACTGTATATACCTATCCAAGAAACTAAGGGTATAAAGAAGCGTAACTAAAGGAATAATTCTTAGATCCAGTTTTTTTAATAATTTTTTTTCTTCGATACTATTGACTATCTTTTCGAATGAATTATTTGAATGTGTAGACATTATTTGGTGCTACTAATATAGGAATAATTGAAAATTTATGATATCATGAATTTTATTAAACGATCTTGAAAAAATAAGCCTTTTTATTTTTTGAAAATAAAAAGTAGAACCTCAGCTATATATATTGTACATATCTTAAATGGTCATGTGCGTTAAACGTCAGTTCGTAATCAGTATTGTTATTTTAAAAAAGGATTATGCTTTTTTTTATATTCTTTAAGAAGCATGTAAGTACTATGTACATATTTCAATTTAACTATGGATAAACTGATTTAGTACAGATATATTTTTATATCAATGATCTTTTTTCGGAAAGTAGGATATCGATATAGCTTAAATTATTTGGGACAATACAAAATCATGTACGATTAGGTACATCAATTTTTCGATAAGCAGTTTTAGAACAAGTATAGTTTTGAATCAATGACCTTTAAAGTATCCAGACCATGTGATGATTAGTATCACATTGGGTATGTGCTTATTGCCAAATTAATATGAAACTAATTGGCACATAGTTAAATTAGTCCCATTCAACCCCTGTTATTTGCGTCAGACAAGTATGAGAATTATCAATGACTCCATAAAATGCTATATAATATAATATATATATTACTATATAATGCTGTAACCAATAATATAATTATATTGAGATGTGACTAATTATAACTGTGACAAATATGAACTACTAAAAATAACAATTAAAAGTTAAACTTTAACATTAATTTATAAAATTCATACGTATTACTGATGCGGCATTTACTAATTTCCCCCCAGAGTTTCGATTTTGGCCAATCAGAGATCAAGATCAGGTGTAACGTGACGATCAAAACAACAATCACTTTTT
>CAJVPM010001117.1:0-13207 GCA_910592325.1 Scutellospora calospora
CTTTTTTATACTTAAGAGCTAAATTATACAAAATAAAAAAAAAGTATTTATAAATATAAATTGTATGCAAACTTTAATAAATAAAAATATAAATAATATTTCTTTATTCTTACTTTCTAATAATTAAATTGTAGAAATGATATTAAACTTATAAAATATTTTTATTCTCACAACAAATAAATATGATTATTAGTAAAATTTGAGAATCTTGATAAGGTATTTATTATTCTCATCTCTATATAGTAAAAGAAGATAACAGTAATTCTTGATATAAAAATTAAAATTATACTTACTTTTTAATCTATTTTTTCATACAAATTCTATAATAGTAACAAATAGTAGTTTTAAAAATTCTGATAGAATTATTCATTTATATTATACTTGATGCTTTGTATTTATCTATTTTAACTTCAATCTTATTAGAATAACAAAAACTAACTTGAAATATATAATAAGGATTATTCAATTCTGCAGATTTCTAATAGTTTGCGAATATCTTATACAAGTAAGTTAGTTATAACAAAAAAATATCAAGGTCACATGATAGTGATTATTTTTGACTATAATTAGAAAGAGCTCAAAGATAATTTTATTAATATATATTAATGACATATTTTGAAAAAATATATTAAGATTTTTGTAAGAAGTTTGTGTATTAATTATATACAATCTTCTTAAAAAATCTTAATATATTTTTTCAAAGTATATTGTTAAAATATGTTAACAAAATTATCTTTAAGCTTTTTCCAATTATAAGGTTAAGATAGTAAATTAGTAAGTTGAGTTCTCTAATTAAAACAATATTATATTATATTATATAATTAAATAATAGATATATAGAGTTAAATTAGATTAATGTTTTTTATTTCTATAATATATTTTATATAATAAAAATAATAATTTGTAATTGTATTTTAATTAATTAGAATTGTATATATATATCTTCTATTTCTAGTATTGATTTAATAAATATTACTTATATTGTATATAATAAAAACTTAAATAAAAATTCTATATCTAATACTAATAACTTTGTATATAATAATTTACCAAATTCTAATAACTTCATATTTAATACCTATAGTAGTAATAGTATATATTATACTAAAGATCATTAAAATTTGATATTGAATAATAATAATAAAGCCTAGAAGTATCAATATTGTCAAAAAAAAATATATATAGATTTAATACAAGTAGAACTTATTTAAAGACTATACAATATCTCGTCCTTATTCTTCTATATATAAATTTCAAAAGAATAAATCCAAACTCGTTAAACTAGTTATAAAAGATGAAATAGATAGTTTAATTATTGATTTAGTTGTTGAAACTAGAATTTTATTTAATATTCTTGATAATCTACTATTCTATAATATGATAAAAAAATTTTATAGTATAGCTAATTCATATAAAATTCTATATTTAACTATAGTATTACAGCATTTATCTGAAAATATATTTAGTAAAAGATTAGAGTTCATAAAAAATATATTAATAAAAACTTCAAATCAAATTTTATTAACATATAACAGATAATATTTGACAATCTACTGATATCACTATACTTTAGTAACTAGACTTTAGATAAGTAATAATTAGCAACAAGTTAATATTATATTAAACTTCTAAAAGTTAGATCAAACTACTCAGAATATAAAATCAGTACTATTAAAAATATTAGAAGACTATAATATTAATGAAAAGCTATTTAGACTTACTATAGATAATACTATAACTAATAAAGCTATAAGCTAAATTCTTTAAACTGAATTGTCTTATACAAATATTGTATCAATTAGATATATATACTATATTTTAAATTTAATAGCTAAAGTAAGCTTAACAGAAATAAGTTATCTTCAAAAAAAGATACATAAGAATATAAAATATCTAGCTAATCCTTTATTTAATAGTTATTTAAAACTAATAGAGTTATATTGTTATATTATTAAAATAGGTTTTTTATATCTAATACTTGAAATAGAAATTCTGTAGAATTTGATATTAGCTATATTCAAAGATATATTTTTTTATACCTAGCAATTAGTAAGATATATTTTAAATAATCTTTAATATTATATTATTAAAGCTAAGAAGAATTAATAAATCTAAAATCAGTTTGTCAACTTCTTAAGCCTTTCGAATTTGCAATATTAGTTCTTTCTAAAAATCATTCAACTCTATATCTAAAGCTATAATAGTAATATTAGAAATTTTATAGCAGCTCAAAAAAATTAATATTAATAATATGACTTATTTAATGATAAAAAAATTTGAAAAGTTTTGGAATAAAATAATTGATCATATTTTTTTTTAACTTTAGGCAAACTTACTTTTCATTTTATTAAGAGAAATATTATAAGATATATAAACAAATACAGAAAAAAAGAAAAAAGTCTAATTTTAAGAAATGTTCTCTTTGTTGCAATTCTGAATTTACTTAGCTACCTAAATGGTACCCAAGTATGATCTGCTGTAGCAGCATATTTTCTTCTAAAACTAAGTATATATCAGATATGTATATCTAATTCCTATCTACAGAAGACTACTACTAGCTAATTTCAAGATTACTATAGCTAGATTATTCTATTCTTAATCCTAAATAAATCTAAGAAAAAAAATAGAATATAGTCTAAATATTGTGAAGAAAAAATAAAAATTGTATAAATCTAAATAGCTATAATCTATAATATATTTCAAATTAAAAAAACTTGCTATAAGTATAAAAAAACTAATTTGAAAAGAGAGAAATATATAAAAAAAAAAAAAGGTGAGAAAAAAAACCTAATCTAAGAAAAAGAATCTCTTCTCAGTTGATAAAAATATTACACTACACAACAGTAAAAATGTGTATCTTATTGTTTACATTTATTCTGTAATTAAATTCAAATAGGTTAGTCTATATGTTTAGCAATTTTATATATTATTGTTTTTCTGTACAATATTGTGTACCAACAGATATATTCTAATTTGGAAATGATTAACAATATTGATCTTTATATAAAGGTATGCCAAATCTCCACAATTATTTGAAAAAAAAACCAAAAATCGAGAGTACAAGTAGTAGTTGCAAAAACTATAGTAGTAAAAGAGAGTGAAATATTTGACTTAGTTCAAATACTGTAATAGATATTTCTTCTTCCTTTTTTTCAACTTACAACTTTTATTGTTTTCAAACAAATAATATATTTCTCCAAAAAACCTCAATAGTTACTTCTCACTAAAGCCAAGTTTTATATAATATGTTGCTTGTATCTATAAACTAGTATCAAACTAGTTAAGATATATCTCATGCTATTTTTTCTATTAAGATTATTGTGTATTTTTAAAAATATTAACTATGTTATTGTTTTTAAAATAATAAAAGTTTTTTCCACATATAGTTCAAGTGATCATTAGAAAGAGTTTTGTAAATAATTAATCATATTATAATCATATATATACTTAATTCTAAATACAAATTCGAATATTTATAAGCAATATTAATAGAAGTTGGAGAGTATAATAATAGTTATACTGAACAATTTATTGATAAGGTTATACAAAATTATATACTTGGTTTTCATATCATATGATAGTGAGTAGTGATATGAGTACATAGCTTTTTTTTTTATATAAAAAAAATTTTTTTAAATAATGCTAAAATGAGCTTATTAAAGCTTATTATCTTATAACCCAAATATCTGATATAAACTTTTTACATTATTTATTAATAATATTAAATCCTATTTTTACAAAATACAATTGTTAAATTATTTACAATTATAAATAAATATATATTATTTTTAAAAAATATAATAAACTTTTACATATTAGTTAAAAATTAATAAAAATACCTTAAATTGTCTTTGAAATTAATTTTGTGCTAATAATTTTACTAGTGTATATTTTATTAGAATACTTTGATATTAGCAATAATTTAGTAACTTTATCAGTATCTAAGAATTGCTTTTTAAATTTATTATTATTTGGACTAGCTATCTTATCAAGCTAATTATATTTTAATGTATAATAAACATAATAAGCACTAGATCATTTTGTGAATCAGAATTTATATATTTCTCAGCTAATTCAATATAGCATTTAGAAGTTTTAAATGCAAACTTTGATCTCTCTCCTCTGCAAATCTTGACTGCAAGTTTTGTATTAAATTAATGACTATCAAAAGGTCTTTAACTAGTTGACATCTCTGCTATAATAATATCAAATTTATAAATTTCTGCTACTTGTGTAAACTGTTGTTTATCTGATAAAACTTCAGAAGCAACATAGGAAATAACTCTGTAAATTTTGCTACCTGAAACATTTTTATTTTTTTTATACTTAGGTGATCTTGCTCATCATTTTATTAAGAATAAGCTAATTTAAGCTACAAGTAAAATGCTATACTATTTATAGCAAACTATTTTCCTAAAACTAATCAGAACTCACTCAGTTACTTTTCAGCACCTAAGTATGATCTGCTGTAGCAACAATTTCTCTCATAAGAGTTTAAATTTGTATATACAAATCTCTAGCTCTTAGTCAACAAAAGGCTGCTACTGGCCTATATCAAAATCATCTAATTTGTTTTGAACTTTAACTATCCTTCTTTACTACCTGACTTTATCTATCTATCAACTCTGTCAGAAGCTTCTTTTTGAATTCTTGTTTCTTTCTTCTTCTTTGATTCCTTTGTTTTATTTATAGAAGATATATTCTCTTTATTCACCTTTCCTTTTTTTCTTGGTTTTTTTCTTCTTTTCTCTTTAGTTGTGATATTATTTTCTTTTTCCTATTCAACTATTACTTTATATCTAAACTTCTATAATCGTTCGTAGAAACAAGACCAGAATTGCTCAATAAAACTTACTAATATTTTGTTTGCCTTGCTTTTAAACTGCACTATTTTGCATATATCAGTATGTTGCTTCTTATTTGTAAGGCCTCTGAGATGCATTTTCTCTTCTGGGTCTTTACTATAGAGTGCTTTTGTCAATACATCTTCCTTAAGTGATAGATTCAACTTTGTTAATACTTTGAAACTTATTAGGTATAGAGTTTCTTCTTCTAGGTTCCTTTATATTTTTTAGTAGATTTCACATTCTGCTAGATGATACAAGGTTTCATCCTTTCTAAAGTAGGCTATGTATCTTCTGCTCTTATATAGTTTGGGGTTTCTCAAATAGCAGATATTTTTTGTTAGTAGAATATTATTGATACATTTTATGTGAAATATGAGGTCTCTGCTTTTCTTTAGACTAATGTATTTTTTCCTTTGTCATTTCTTTAGTACTTCCTAAGTGTTTTTCCAAATTGGCTCTTTGCTGGAGTTGTCTTCTTGATTCAAAGCTATGATATCTGCTGTCTTGCTTAGTTCAGTTCATTCTGTTTTGTATATTATCACAGTTGTTATGTTTATAAACAATCTAAGTGAGCAGTCTATTATTTGGTCTTTCTATTTTAGTATAGCTCGAATATTACCTAGTGTTGTCTCTGGTACTTTGAGTATATCAGTTCTTCTGATACCTTCTTTAGCTAAATAATCTGTTTGCTCATTCCATTTGTCACTGCTATGATCTTTGACTTTGTATAATAACAAATTTAGACTTTTTGCTATGTAGTAGTCTTTTATCTTTCTCAGTAAACTTCTGTTTTTTATTTTAAACTAACTTTTTAACTTGTTGTCACTCATGTACTTTTTAATAGCTTCTATTACTACTTTGCTATTAGTGAATATATGTATTTGAGCCTTACAAGTTGCTATTAGCAAAGCTACCCATATAGCTTCTAATTTTGCATGAGTTGATGAAGGCCAGTTTTCTATACCATAACTAAAACTAATACTACTGTCTATCTCTTCTCTATTTCTAACTAACCAACTAGCTCGCATTCTACCTGATCCCAGCTCTCTACTACTTCCTGCTAGCGCACCTTCTATATAATACCTAATAATCTCTTTCTCTTTTAACTTCTTATATATATCTATTAGCTCTCTCTTGATTCTTTTGTTCTCTACTACTCTTTGTATGATTGTACTTTTAAGACTATTTGCTATGATTTTTACTGATACCTCTTAGTCTGCCTTATGATTTGTATAAGATTCCTTATCCTCAATAAGTACTAATAGTGATACTCTCAAAATTACTTCTTTTCTGTTAATTTTCTTTACCTTGACTACCTGAGATCCTTCATCATATCTGATATTGACTAAATACTCATTATTATCAGTGCTTCCTATGATGCAATAGCTACACTTGTCAAATGAGCAGTCCCTTGCTAGTTGGCTTAATTGTCTTCAGTACTCAACTTATTCAACTATTACAAGCTTCTCTGTTTTCCTTACTATTTTTCCTATATGGAAATCTTCTCTTCTTTTGAAAAGCACCTATTCTTTTTTCTGTCTATCTTTGGAAATGACTTGTAGTTAAGTTTTATTGCTTTTCTATTAGGGCTCTTTACTTTGTAGAGGTCTTGTACTTCTCTAGAGCTGTTTTCTTTTAGTATCCTTTCTTCAAGTTTTTTAAACTAGCTTAGAATACAGCCCTTTGTTTTTTTACCTCTTATATACTTTAGTTGATCCTATGTTAGCAGGTAACTTCTTGTACTATTTATAAGCTATTCTAGTATAAAAAGGTTCATCTTGTCTAGGTTTAAAAAGATACGAAGCTCTTTTGTATCTAGCAAGCTTGATATTTCTATTCTTTTAATATTAAGAGCATCAGAGTCTTCTAAGATCTCATTGATCTTTATGTTTAGTTTAGCTGCTTCATGCGATACTTTTACAGCTAAGATATTTGTAGAAACTGGCTTATTAAACTTACAGTCCTTGCTTAGAAGGCTACATAGATATTTGCCTTATAGTTAACCTTCTTTAACTCTTAGTCTTGTTGTTACTCCTAGAGGACCTTGCTAGTTGAGACATAGAGTAAACTCTGTAAAGTAATGTATAAGCTAGTTTTGCCAAATTGATCCCATGCCTAAGAAACCTATGTAGTTGCAAATTGAGTTTGCTATTGACTTAGCTAGCTCAAATTTGTTTTTGATTAAAATCTAAATTGGTTTTTGTAAGTTTTCATATTTTGATTTGCTTATAAATATTGTTTGTAGTCTGTATTCTATACTAGGTAACAAGATACTGTTGTTTAAGTATAAGCTAGCTTGCTAATACTTTTTTCTACTTTATAGCTTTGCATATCCTGCTCACTTCATTTCTTACGATATTTAGGCTATAATGTTGTTTTCTTTTTCCTGAGTTCTATACTTCTAAGTATCTTATTATATCTTTGTCTTTTTTTGCAAGGACTTAATTCTGATTCTTTCCTACTTTAATTATTAGTATCTCTTTTCCTTTTTCTTTTTTCTTGGTATTCACAACTATTAGCTCTGACTTTTTACTATTTATTTCAATATTATTTATCTTATAGAACTTATATGAGATATTTACTATTTTCTGTAGCTCATCTTTGAATCTTGCTATCTAAGTTCTATTATCTGCATAAGCAAGTATAGCTTGTTGGTATACTAGTCTTTTGGTTTTGTTATGAGCTATATCTGTTAGCCAGTTTGTTATCATCTGATATCCCATATCTTTAGTACTATTTACTGTATATAGAAATGAGTCATAAAAGATATACCAGACTAAAGATGAGATTACTTCTTCTTAGTTGAATCCATCTTCAGCTTCAAATTCTTTTGTTAGTCTGAAACTTGTAATCACCTTGATTCTTTTTTTCTTGTACAAGCTTAATATAAGATTGATCATGTTTTCTGGAAACTTGATTCTTCTTAAAGCTTTCTCTAATATTTCTAAGCCTACAGAGTCAAATGCTTTTCACATGTCTTAGAATAGAATCCATAGCTCATTGTTTTTTTGTCTTGCATCCTTGAGCAGATTGTTCATTATATGAATTAGGCTCATTGTGCTATCACTTGAAAGCTCAGCATAATTAGAATCTTCCAAGATATTGAAGTCTACTAAAGTTTTGTCTAGTCTGTGTGTTAGGACTCTCACTACTGTTTTGCAAAAAGTTTTAATTAAAACAATTAGATAAGTATTAGACAAGTTATAATTCCAATTCTCTTCTTTAGGAATTGAATAGAGTTAGCTGAGCTTCCATTTAGATAGGATTTCTCTTTCTTTGATACACAAGTTAATGAAATATCTGAATATTTTTTGTGCTATTGTACTTGCTTTTTTTATCAGTAGATAGCTTATACTAAATAGACCTGGTGCAGACTTAGGCTTTGTCTTTTTAAATACCTTTAACCATTCTTCTTCAGAAATCTCATCTTCTAAGCTATCGTATATTTTGCTGTCTACCTTTTCTAGTAGATTATATACTTTTTTTTATTTAATTAGCATATTTGAAGCATAGGTATTTCTTTTACGGAATTGCTTTTTGAAATAGTTTTTCACTTCTTCTAATACTTCTTATTTCTGGTTCACTAGTACTATTTCTAAGTTGTCCTCTTTAATGATTCTGTCTATGACCACTCATTTTGAAGATCTTTCAAGTAAGCTGCTTATTATATGTTTGAGTTCTCCTTATATTGCTTCATAGCAATATTCAACTACTATATTAATTTCTTTGAGATCTTCTTTTTTTCTTACTTACTAAGCTTTTAAATATATAATCTTCTACTATACCTTTAGCTTTTCATGTCTTTTTTTGATTCACATAGTTTTAGAAAGCTTTTCTATTTCTGTTTCATACAGACTATTTATTCTTGCTATTTTTGCATTCATTAAGTACTTTTCTTTACTATCAATATACTGACTTATTTTCAAAGAGTATTGTTGATATATGCTTCTAATTATCTTTAGGTCTTTCTTGATATTTCTGCTCTCTTTTTTTTTTTCTGAGACAGGTTTTCCTACTATAGACTTCTTTTCTAGAAGAGTTGATCTTGTACACTTGATTATATTTGTTGTGATTATGTCCTACAAGTTATCTTTGTTTAATGTCTCTAGGTGAGCTAGATCGTACTTATCTTTTATAATATTCAGCTTCTTCTTGAGTAAACTGTCTAGTTTTGTTTTATTATCCTCCTAGTTTTCTTCTGTTGCTTTGTTGAGAAGAAATGACATCTTTTTTCATTTAGTCTTTTTTCACAAGCCAAAGATCTAGTTTTTTTCTTTATACTTGTTAGCATTTTTGTAATTACAATAGCATAGTTACTGTTTGTAACTATATCTGCTTCCAGTATATCACAATAGATAAGGCCTTAGTCTAGATCTTTGGATACTTAAATATAATCGATTCTAGATTTTACTTGATCATTTTCTCTTATAAATTTTCTTTTATGAGAATGTAATTTTCTGAATATATCAATCATATTAGAGTTTTCAAGCTAGTTCAGAAATAAGAGTTTCTGAGCTTGTCTAGAGTCTTCTTTGTTCTGATCTTGCTCTTTGCATTAAATATCATTAAAGTCTTCTAGTACTATGACTTTTATAACTTTTTCTTTACTTTGACATTCAAATATTCTTTTAATGACCTGTTGCTAAATATCTTTTCTAATCTTAGAATCATTGTGTAGTATATATATTACTAAGACTAGCACTTTATACTTTTTAAATACAAAAAGTATTTCTAGATAATATGCATTTCTTTTTTTTACTTAGCTTAAGTGTTTTTCCCATTTTTTACAGATTATTAGACTAATACTAGAACCTTTCTTCTTGTTTTCTTCTGTATCAAATTATATACCTATATAATTATCTTGATCTCTTCAGTTAAAATTATTTTGTCTACCTGTTGTATTTGTTTTATTGATTCTAATCATATCAATATTTTTTTGCTTGCCTATTCTAATAATAATTCCAATTTCATAAAGTTTTCTTTTATCCTATTAATATTATGTAATGCTACTTTTAATATTTAAAAGTCCTCTACTGCAACTCCTTTTTCTTTCCTTTTAGAAAGACTCTCTGTGTTGAGACAGTTAGCTCCACTATCTATTTCCATTAATTCAACTAGTACATCTGTTATGAGCAGTTTGAAGTCTCTTACTCTATATGTTTGATTTTTTTTTCAAGGCTTTTTATAAGTTGTAATATATAATAATAAATATTTTCTGAGCCTGAGATCTGTTTTTGGATTGCTAGTATACTGCTGAATACTTCTTAATTGACTTCTCTCTTTTTGTCTTCTTGTATTTCTCTTCTCTTTTTTTTAGAATAAGTACTTGTCTGTGTTGTTTTCCCTATTCACTTCATACTACTTGTTATTTCTTCTTCACTTGAAGTGAGTCTTCTAAAAACTTCTTGGTCTTGTTCTATATTTCTTCTTGTTTTGAGGCTTCTTGTATTACTTCTTTTGTGAGCTCCTAGCTTTTTACTGTCTGTAGCTTTCATATTTTTTAAATCTGCTTCATATCTTGTTGAGTTTGCTCATCTTAGCTTGTTATCATAATAGGACAATGAAAATTTAAAGCAATTTAGGTTCCAAACTATAATTTTGTTGTCATATTCTATTGGATTTAAATTTTTGTTAGCTTGATATATTGTAGTTTCTTTCTTTTTAGAAAGATCTTATTCATGTGTATTGGTTTCTGCTTTCTCTCCTCTTCTTATAAAAACTTTTTTGAGTTTTTTTTCTACTTGCTTTTCTCTTTTTCTTTTTGTTTCTTAGCTCTCTTGAGTTGAGTTTCTTCTGTCTTGATTTTCTGTTGTTTTATTCAGTTCTTCTTGTTCTTCATTTTCTTCTAAAAGAAGATTAGTTTGTTCATATTCTTCTTTCTTATTTTTTAATTTTTCTTTTGCCTCTTTATAACCTTTTATACAGTCAAAAGTCATTATACACCAAAGATTACTATGTTCAAACTTTTCTAAAATTTCTTTCAGATATATATTTCTTTCTATCGACTATCTGAGTAATCTTTCTCTATGTTACTCATTATTTCCTAAGACTTTGATGACTACTACTTTAGCTTTTATTATTCCTTTTCTTTCATATCTATCTTTGTTTGATGCCTAAATACTTTTTTCTAATAACAAATCTGATTCTGCAAGAAGTACATCATCTTCTGATTCCTCTGAAGTAATATACTGTTGTTCTGTATTTGTTGTACTGATTTCTTCTTCCTTAGTCTCTTGAACTTCTTCTATTTGGCTTAATGGTTCTTTGATTTTTCTGTTTTCTGGTAGTCAAATTCTTTCTACTTCTATTTTTGAGTTTGTTATATTACTAGCTATACTACTTAAATCTAATTAGTATATCATCTCCATATCTGATTTGCCTTCTTGTATTCTTAATTCATTATTTGTTACTACTATGTAATTGACTTCTTGATCTAGTATGCTCTTTACTCTATTGATTCCTTCAGTCATTGCTACTCTTTCTATGACTTTTCTCTATTTTCTGACTACTGTTACTATGCTACTATCTACTTCTAATATTTTTGCTATTATCTTATCTATATAATCTTCTAGACCTATTACTGATCTATTACCTTCTGCTATTATTTCTTTGCTGTATTCTTTAGTCACTACTTCTACGAGTCTGAATACTTTCTTTCTGTTTTACATATATATCTAATTTTAATTTATAGTTATTAGCTCTGTCTATACTCAATACTTTGTTTATTGATTATTCTCTTTGTTCAGGTTCTTTAAATCCTATTTCTAGAAGTAACTTTTCCTTTTTTTAAAATTTCTTATGAGTTTACTCTATTTGCTTGTAAACTGTTTAGTTCTGGTCTTGCATGATTTGTCTCTGCTTTTTAACATATGATATATATTTTAATAATATATTTGTTTGTTTATCTGCTTTGCACATATTTGTATTATATAATTAATTTGCATTTCAGGATGTTTTGAGATTCCTAGTTTTGTTCACAAAAAATTTTTTTTGTAATAATTTTTGACAAAACTTCTTCTAGGTTACTTTTTAAGTTCAAGTTTTTCTACTCTTCTACTTCTCTATATGTAATTTTGCTTTTTGTATCTCTTTTTTTAATATGCTAAAGAGTATTAATTAGTGAGTTTAATAGTTTATCTATGTAGTAACCTTTAGCTCAATTTTGTGATTAGATGATCTACAGAGAGAATTAAATGATTATGTATTTTTATTTTTTTTTTTAGACAATCTTAAATTAGTAATATAGGATTGTGTAGTATATTGATCTTGCAAAATATTACTATTATGAAAATTAGCATAGATATATTTTGCATATTTGTAAATATTATCTAACTCATCTACAGTATTCTTAAGTATTTGCAATTTAGTCTGCTATATAAGACTATTAAAATTCTTTTTTAAATATTTATGAAGACTTCTATTATCTGCATATTGAAATACTATCAAATAATTTTTTGTTTCTATGTTTTAGGTTATTTTATATATTGTGAGCTTACTAGAATTTAATATACATTCTATAAGACTTTTAAACTTAAAGTTAAAAACAATAAATTAGCTCAATAAACAATTAGATAAAATTATCAAAGCAATAAATAAATTATTTTATTTTTTTTAAAAAATCATTGTTTTCCTTAGAACTAGTTAATGTCTTAAGTACAACAATGCTATTTAATTTATATATTCTTATATAATTATTATTACTACTATCAACTTTTTATATATTATCTTATCAAATTACTTTATATATAGAGCCAAATTCTCCTTTACCAATTATTTTAATATCAGATAATTTGTTAAATTGAATCTATTCTTTTATATTTTCATAAAGTTAGAATTCTTTTATGCAATCATTAATATCTTTATTTCTACTTGTTTACTTTATTGTTTTGTCAGAATTGCATAATAGACACCATGCTGATTTCTTGTTATCTTTATTATAATGAGTATATTTCTATATTTGAATTTTCTTTATAGTATACAGTATATAAAAAGTTTCTTTTGCAACTACAGTTTTAAACTTTATACCAAATGTAAATAATTTTATACTCACTGACTTAAATAAATTAATATGAATAAAATAATTTATATGTAATTGTATAAGTATTTATGATCTTGTTTTGTAAACAAGTTTTGCTATTCTTATGTTGTAAAATTATTAAATATTCTTTATACTTACTAACTACTTTACTGAAACCTATATTTTTTGCTAAATATAATTAATATATAGCTATTATATATTTACTATATTATAAAAATAAAAATATAATAAATATATTTTAAATTTATATTAAAAATATTATAATTATATTGTAAAAATATTTTTTTATTTCTGTTATCTTAATAATATCTAAGTTGTAATA
>CAJVPM010001118.1:0-13200 GCA_910592325.1 Scutellospora calospora
TGTTGGAGTATTGGTAACTGAAGATAGTTGGAAGTCTTCTGTAAGAGCGCTCGCCGTATACCCGGTTCTCACGGTTGCGGAGGATAACAAAGCCTGCTCTGTACGTTGAGTCTGGCTATCATAAAATTGGTCCTTCGCGTAAATAGACTTTCCCACCCGTCTACTTACTACATTCTCCTCTAAAAATGGCCCACAAGAAGTGGAGGACATCAATATTTTAGAGGTGGTGGTTGTATCCATGTAATTTACAGAAGACATTCACTAATAATTTAATTTATATAATCAATTTAAAGAAATTTAAGTATATATTATAAATTTTAATTTACAAAATATTTCTTTACTCATTCAAAACAAAAAAACTCTTCTTGTAGATCATTTTGACCAAATTCAGAGCTAAGAGAAAAATCAAGTTAACTCGAAAATTTTACTAAAAACAGTACTTAAAGCACTAAGCAAAAAGAAAGAGAACTGAAAAATATACAGATTGTATTAAAAGAATAAAAGCAAAAAACAACCAGATAGACCATTTTAAAACTAGAAACAGAAAACCTTGACAGAAAAAAATTTTTTTCTCATTATTTTTTAGAGATTTGGAATTATCTTGAATCATAGATCAGTTATTATTACACAAACACGTGGAAAACAGTATAAATAAACAAATGTAATTTGAAAACAAAATAACCAAATGTATCACATATCAACCAAAAGAAAGAAAGTATACACAACAGAAACAGAAAAAACACAGATAAACAGGAAAAAACTCAGAGAATTTGGTCAAAAAGACAAAATCACTTCAAAAAAATATATCAAAATAGAAGAAACCTAGCTTACAAAATAAGTCAAAGAATAATATGTAGAATACAGAAAGCTTTAAGTATTTTATTAAGAAAATAACCAAAGAGTATAGTAAAGAAATCATTTAAGAAAGTAGTATATCAGTGTTAGGACTAGCAAACTATTTGAACGGAATAGTTGCAAAGGCAATAAATATTGATAAGAACATTATTACTCTAGCAAGAAAGTAGTGTGTTGTACTAGAAAGAGCTACTTTTACAGAAAGAATAGACAAAATCAAAGAAGTTCTAGGAAGAAAGCAAGAATTAGCAAGTACGCAACTAAGAAAACTAAATAAAACAACATAGGAAATAGAAATAGGAACTGAGGAGGCACTATTACAGAAGCAAATAGAGATAAAGAAGTAGAATCACATGAAAATATTAGACAGATTATTCAATACTAAGAAGAGGTAAATAGCAACGAAAGGGTAGCAGAAAGAACCAAAAAACCAGAAAGTATAGAAGACATCCAACTAGTAGAAAATAGCATAGAAATACACCTATATAAAAATGAAATAGAAGACAGATTAAAGCAACTAGTGAAGATAGGAAAAGCAAAACATAGCAGAATATCTCTAGATTGTAGCTTATGAGTATCTAACTCAGAAGCATGTAGAAACAAAGAAGAGGTCAAAGCTAAGGTAGCAGTAGTCAAGGTTCTGAGAGATAATACAAAACAAAGAGAAAAATCAATAAGATGGTCTCTAAGAGGAAACAAGCATATTAAAGCAATCCAAGAAAAATTTATAAATGGAAACCAATAGTGTATTATCTATTTTGACAATAAAAAAGATTATAAAGAAGCTAAGTTAAGACTAGAAAAAAAGAAGGATGAATTTGACCAGATAAACCTAATACTTGAGGAAAAGGTCAAAAAAAAGAATTCAAAGAAAGAAAAAGCTATACAAAGCAAAATAAAAGAAAAAGAGGAAAGAGAGATTCAAGCAAAAAAAGAACTTGCAGAAATATAAAAAAAGAAGTCTACTTTGTATAACCAAACCAAAAGAGAAAAGTGCTCAACATGTAATGTAAACAAAAAGAGAATAGAGATAGTACATAACTAAACAGAAGAAGGAAAAGTATTAGTTACAAAAGACAAAGAGAAAAAAAGAATGTACGAGCAAGAAACTCTCCTAATTAATAATAAAGTTCTTGGTAAAATGAACAATATAACTAAAAAAAGAGAACTATACCTAAGCAAAGAAGAAACTATTATTATATAGGACATTCCCTATCATATAACAAGATTACAAGTCTTCTTTGCAATTAAATACTTGAGACATGTCAAAAATATTGAAATAATAAGAGAAAAATATAGAAAAACAAGAGCAAAAGTATCTTTTGAAAAAGGAAGTAGCTTTGTACAAGAGATTGAAGCTTGGGTCATCCCTTTTACAAATGAGCTTTTAGTATGTATAACTCTAGCATCAAATAGAAAAGAGATACTTGAAAATAGAAAACAGTTTATTGCAAGATTATATAATATATCACAAAATATAAATGAAGTATTACTGTTCAGGAAACTAAAATATACTAGTGCAAGTGCAATACATGTTTTCAAGAACTCAAATGGAAACAACAAAAGCTATGTACTGATATCATTCAGAAATTAAAGAGAAATGGTTTAAGCACAAAAGTATTTTGTTAAATATTATGATACTAGGCTTTTTTGGGAGATGTCTAAAGCAGAACCAATAGAGAAGTACTTTAATGAGGAAAGATATAAGCAAGAACCTTATAACAATGAACCAAGTATAAGAAGCTCTAAAAGACAGAAACTATCTTCTGACAAGCAAACCTTACCTTACAAAATTGAAAAGAAAACTTCAGAGAAAGAAAACAAACTAGAAAACCAAGTATTTAGAAAGTCAGAAAAGTGAGATGAAACTCAAACAGAGAATAGAAGAAGAGAACATCACAAAGAAAATTTGTATAAAGAATCTTTCAATAATATAGCTTAATGCATTTAGGCCTTGGAGAGAAAACTAAGTAGCTTCAAAAATAACTGGAGCCTGGAGGCTTCAAATCATTCTTGAAAGTTGCCAAAGTTGAACAAACAAAAGCTTTAGTTAATCAAAAAAGAAAACTTGAAATACAATTTAGAGCAGATACAATTACAAACCAAAACAAATTAAAATACAAGAAAAGTACAGAGAGAAGAGAGGGAAGCAGAAGGTTATGTAATGATAACAGAGATAGCAGAAAAAAACAAGTAAGTATAAAAATAGGTGCACACAATATTAACAGAATTAAAGGTAATAATACAAAGGTAGAATTGCTAGCAGAGTATAGTAAGTCAGAAGGATACAACATAATTGGAATAGTAGAAACTAATATAGGCAAACAAAAAGGCAAATAGATAAATATGAAAGAATACAGTTACTCAAACTTTTGATCAGAAACAGAAAAAGGAAAATATAAAGTATTAGGAATCAGACTACTAGTAGATCAAAATTGGTTAAGAAATATAGGAGTTTGCAAAAGGTTCAGCTCATACCTGCTTAAAGCTGAATTTTTCTTTAGAAGAGTAGTCTTTCAAGTTTGGATAGTATACTTACCATCTAAAAACGAAGAAGTAATAAAAATGTATACAAGATACTTATGAAAAAATCATCAAGAACAGAAAAAACATAATATATACAATTTTAGAAGACTTTAATACAGTATTAAATGAAAGACTAAACATAAGTAACAAAGGAAAGAGAAACTCAGATACTGGCATGAGAATTACAAAATAGTTAAAAAATACTGACTATATAGAAACCTTCTAATTCTGCAACTCAGAGCTAATTAAATATTCATGGTTAAATGGTAATATATCAACTAGAATAGATCATATTTGGACAATGTAGAATATGAAAAATATTATCTTAGATAGTAATATAGAACAAATAGAAACGGTAACAGATAGTGATCATAGAATAGTCTGGTTACAATTAGATAGTACAAGTATCTTAGAAAAGAACAAGCAGAGAAGTAAAAGGGAACAAAAAGAAACAAGAAGACTATACTAGTACATAAGACTATGAAAGAAGATTAGAATAGTTATAGTCAAGAAGTAGAAAAAATTATTTATAATGCAGAGAAAAGAAAAAAAAGAAAAAAAGAAAACCAAGAAGAAATAGAGTCTGAAACAGATAGTGATGAAGAATGTGAGTTAATAGCCAAGGCAATACAAGTAGTAGCAAGCAAGTATATTTCTTCAACAAAAACACAAAACTCAAAAAGTTAAATCAGAAAAGAAGCTATGAAATCACTAATATATAGCAGAGCTAAAGTCTTAGAAGGATATTCAGAAAATGATCCAAGGACATAGGACAAAGTATTGATAAACTTGAGAAGGCAATTCTAGATGCATGAATAGAGCATCTCAATACAGAATACAAGACAAACATCCTACTCTTACTAGAATTCTAGAACAAAGAATACTGTATTGAAATTAAAGAGTAGTAGAAAGTATTAAAAAAAAAAACTTAGAAAAAAATGCAAGCTGCAAAAGAAAAAGAAATAAAGGAAAAAATAGAAAAAAGATTTGCACTAATGCTCAAAAGTTAAAAGCAAATATTAAACAAATTGCTTGAACATCCTCATAACAAGATCATAGTTGATAGAGTTCTAGTCTAAAGCCAAAATAAGTTTGAAAACAAAATGTTAGTTACAGAGAGTAATGATGTCAGAAAAGAGGTAGAAAGGTATTTTAAGAAACAATTCAGAAAACAAAGTCACCAATTCAAGCAAATAGACTAAGAATAGGCCAATATCTACAAAGAACAAAAAAGAATTAATGAAGCTTGGTAAATAGGAGTTATGAACAAAATAACAGAAGAAGAATAGTTAGAAGCTACAAGTATGCTAAAAAAAAATACAGCACCTGGTATCTCAGATATTGGCTACAGGCTTATAAAAAAAGTAAGCTCTAAGACAAAAGAATATTTGATAAAATTTGCAAACAAAGTAGTTTACAAAGGAAGATTTTCTAAGAAATAGAAACTAGGACAAATATATTTAATTTCTAAAAGCACAGATTGGGAATTTAACTTAGCTAGTACTAGACTGATAATGTTACTAAAAACTTTCAGAAAACTTGTAGTCAGAATAGTTTAAAAAAGGCTAAGCAAAGTCTTCATTAAAAAGCAAATCTTAAAAAGAGCTAACTTTGCAGCTCTACCTAATGAAAGTACTATAGCACCTATACATATCTTAAATAATATTATCAAGAATGTAATTCAAAAAGAAAAAGAGCTTTGGATAGCTTTTCAAGATATGTGAAAAGCTTTTAACTTAGTTAGCATCCATGCTTTAGAGCTTTCTATGAGAAGAATCAAATTTTCAGAAAATCTAATTACGTTTATTAAGCAATTATATCAAGATTGTGAAATAAGAGTGATAACAGATAAAGGCTCTACAGATTTCTTCGTAGCTGGAGATGGAATAGATCAAAATAAAATAATTTCTCTACTAATGTAGAGAATATTTTACACCCATTGCTAGTAAAGATATAGCAACTAGGAATTGAGTACCAAATAGAGCTTCAGTAGTCAATAAACATTAAAAATTAAATATACAAAACAGAAAAAGCTATGATTTCAGTACTAGCATATGCAGACAATACTACATGGGTAGCAGAATTTAAGCAAGTACTACAAGAAATCATATAAGTATCAAACAGTTTTTATATACTGAATAACATTGAGAAAAATAGAGCAAAGTCTGAAGTAATTACGTGGAAACCTTACAAGCAAGAAAAAGGGGATAAATTCACACAAATCAGAACACCTCTAAGCTAAGTGAAAATCAAAGAACTAAAAGAAAGTACAAGGTTTCTAGATATTTGAATAAGCTTAAAAAAACAAGAGAGAACAAGTATTCTATGTTGCAAAAAGAAAGTAGGAAAACTAATTTGTATACTAAAATACAAAAAGCTCTCAGCAAGTCAGATAATATATATAAACAATATAATATTGCTACTAAAGCTTGAATATCTACTTGCAAATATCTGCTTAAAGAAAAAATTATGTGATGCTATACACTAGCCTATGCTCAGACTAATCAAATAGAAATTGAAGCTCCTGTTCACATATGCGAATGCAACTCTTTAGTATAGAGAAATATTTGGCATAGTAAGCCTATAGCAAAAACATATAGAGCACTATATATCAGAGCTCTTTATAAGAATAAATACAAATAGCATTTTAGGCATAACTACGTTAATGAGATTAAAGCAGTCACAACTAGATATGAATATACCAGAGTATATACTCATAGCAGAAAATATAAATTAGAAAAAGACTAAGCACAGAAACCTTAGAGCTACAATAATATAGCATGCAAAAAATATGATCTAAGTATTACAAAAAATGACTTTACAGTAAGCTGGAACCTTATAAACCTTCAAAAAGGAAAAAACTGTCTTATTAGCAATATCCTTAATAAATGTAATATAAAAGAAGCATAAGAAGATATAAGCAAGCTTAATTTATGATATATAAATCAACTATTAGATAATGAACAAGTAAAAATGATTACTTGAAGATAGCTCAAAATAAGAGAAAAAAAGAAACATGTTAGAAGAAAAGCAAAGTGGTTCCAAGCCTTAGAGAATAAAATCCTAGAAGACAAAAAATCAAAAGAAGTAAAGGAAGAATATCAAAAGAGAAAGAGATTTCAAGTACAAGAAACTGAAGAAAAAATCTCAGCTGACAAAAGGAAGAAAGAATAGGTGCTCATAAAAGGTAAAAAAAGTAGGGAAAGTGAAATTAGTCATATTACCAGAAAGGAAAATAAGCTTGTAAAAATTAAAATTTGGGAAGAAGACTAAGAAAACCTGTAAGAAGGATGCAGTTAACAAGAAGTATACAGAGAAGGAATTAACTTGAAGAAAAATAGCTAAAAACAAAGGGTAGTATTAAAGGAAATTTACAATATCTTAAGCTTCATATAAAAGAAAAATAATATACTTGAAGTAGTATTCAATAGAAAATACCTAGAAAAAATAAAAAAAGAGACTCAAAAAAGCAAAGCAGAGAAAGTTAAGAAAGTCAAGAATCTAGAGTGAGTCAAAGTAGAAAGTAGCTGGGAAGTAGAGCTAATTAATCAGATTATTCAGAATACAAGAATTAGAGCAGAACTAAAGGAGAAACTAGAAGCAAATAGAGAAGAAAAAGAAATAGTCTTTTATATAGCTAGCTTACTCAGTAAAGATACTAGAAATAAAACAAGAATGAGATTTAGTGTAGTTCAAATAGATAGTGCAAATAGTATAGTTTTTAGTTAAAAAGGAAGGATAAAAAACTGGTTCTCATCTATGCGTACAGAGCTAGTAGCTTGTTTAGTAGTAGTTTTGTTAGTTCCTAATAGATAAAAAGTAGAAATAAGAATAGATAGCACTTGTGCAATCTTTGCAATTGAGAAGTGTCTTAAGAATAAGAAGATACAGAAGTGGTTAAAGTATAAAAACAATAACATTCTTTGTGTAATTAAGAAGGTTTGCAAAAGTAAATTAGTTCAGCTAATACTGACAAAGGTTAAAAGCTACTCAAATGATATATATAATGACTTTGCAGACTCATTTGTAAAGGAAGGAATATATGAAGCAAACTGTATGGAGCTAAACAATATCAGCAACAGTAATATAAAGTTTATTTTTGAATGGAAAAAGCTTAGTTTAGAAACTCTGCTAAAAGCTTTTGTTAAAAAGATAGTTTAAATAACATACAAAGCAGAATAAACTTGGCTAAGGAAGAAAATAATACAGAACACCAAACAAGAATCCAAAAACAGAATTGGAAAGCTTTCAAGAGCATACTTGAAAGCTGTTGCAAATAATACCAAAACATTGAAGTAAACCATTTGCGATTGTTCAAAATCAAATGTATTGAAAATCTCCTACTAATAGTAGAAATGCTAAACCATAGAAAGTCAAAATTGTACAAAGATAGCTTATACAAAAGATGCTTTAAGGAAAAAGAATCGATTGAGCACTTGGTCACCTGTGAAAAAGCTTATTAAGTATTTGAAAAAATTGAAGATAAAGCATAGAAACGGCTTAACAATGATAAAAGAAAAGAAGAGAACTGGGATTTAAGGAGTATAGCTCAAGCAATCTAATGTGAGCTGAAAACAAAGCAACAAAGGAGAAAAGAGATATACTATATAAAGAAGATGCTAAAAGAATCAAAAATATCATCGGATCTGAAAGCATAACAACTAGATTCTGGAGCCTGTTCTAAAACATCTAGATAGAACTGATGTATAAGGAAGTTTGGAAAAACTAATACAAGGATATAGAAGCTTGGGAGAAAAAAAAAAAAATCTCTAAGAAGGAAAAATATGCTTAGAAAGAAAAAAGAAAAAATGTTCTAAAAGAAAAGTTATCAAAAAAAAAAACAAACTATAAAATAGATGAGAATACAGAAAGTAGTAATATTAGTTTTAAAATAGCGATAGATAGCATAGCAAGGGAAGTAAAGGAGGGAATTTTAACTAACTGGATATAAAATTAGTCATGATGGGCTGTAGTATCCTTCCTATATTAATTTGTAGTCTATTGTTTTTTAGCTACTTTAGTATAAAACAAAGGTTACTATAGCAGATTACACATAGGTATCTTTGGGATTACTGGGTGAGTTAGAGCTTAAAAAATTAGATATTAGATAGTATATAGCTAAATAATGTTATTTTCAAACAGAAAGCAAATCTAAATAAAGTCTTGGCATGATTGCTGAATTAAAAAAAAAAAAAATTTCTTTACTCACTAGTAATTTAATTCATATAATTGATTAAATAAGTTTTATTGAATTATCTCTTATACTGTCTTATAGGTAAATTTTCTTAAAATTACTAGATAGCATAAAGAATAAGTAAATTTCATATAATAAATATTCAAATCTAAACATGTTCATGAACTTTTGAACTTAACTTCAGATCAAACTAGACCTGCTTAAAAAGTTTAAAATTAAACTTAGACCAAATATTAGTTTTAAAAAAGTTTGTATTTAGGTTCAGTTTAAAAACTAAACTAAACTTGAACTTGTTCAAAAGTTTAGTTCAGCTAGTCTATAGAGTCACTAGTAGAGAGGAATCTAAATTCTCTACTTTTGTTAAAAAAAAAATAGAAGACTAGAGAGAAAAAACTTATAATATATTATTGTTTTCTAGATTCCAAAGGTGTGTATAGACAAAATAATTTATTATTTCTATTCTTAAATCTTTTTTTACTAACTTTATTAACAAAGAGCTCTTTTACATTTCTATACTAAAATTTTTTATACAAGGATCTACTTGCTATTTATCTTGTATAATATCACTTTTGATTTGTATATTAATTATACAAAGAAGTCTTTGATAGCAAGCCTAATTGATTTCTATAAAAACTATTATATTTAAAAAAACTTTCTTTACCATTCTCAATAAATTTTTGTTTTTGCTTTTTCAAATTTTTAGAAAAAAGGATCATCAAAAAGAGTTGATATATATATTTAAATAATTTTTATTTTTTACTAAGAACAGAGTTTGTATAATATACAATATAGTATATAGTTTACAAGCAAGTTAATATATATAATTCAGTATTTAATTAGTCAATATGATATTGTTAATCATATATTATTACATATATATTGCCTATTTTTCTTTTTATATAATATAGACTAACTGTCAATTAGAGATATATATTGCTTATTTTTCTTTTTATATAATATAGACTAACTATCGATTAGAGATATAAACTAAATCTAAATAGAAAATATAGAGTTTATATCTAATTTGAATTTAGAAATCAACTATTATTATGATTCTGAACTTTAATTCAAAATTTAAACTAAATATTCTTTTATTATCCTATGAGAACTATATAACAACCTATACTTTTTTTGAAAGCTTATTCAACTAGTCTATATAAAAATTATATTACATATTATTTCATATAGACTAGTGTAATTAAGATCTATAATTATGTAATCAAGTTAGTAGTTTTAAAATTGTATAGTAATTATAATTTATTCAATAAAAAAGCTTATATTATTTATTTATTTTTTTTAAAAAAAATATATATGAATAAAAAAAAACATTTAAAAATAATCATAAAAGTGATAATATATTACTTTATTATCTATATTATCATTATTTTTTTTAATGTTATCAAAAGTTATAGATAAGTAACAATTTGAAATATTATTTAGAGGTCTTAGTTGTACTAAAGATTCTACAGATAATAGCTGAGAAATTTGTGCTGAACTTGCTACTTGTTAAACTTATATTTATGCTAGTCTTGCTATTTGATGAGAAACATCTACGTTTAATTTTTTTAAAGGTAGTTTAAATAATAATAGTTTAAATAGTACTAATTGTTTTAATTTTAATGAATCTTGTAATCATCTTAGTAATTGTTTTAGTTCCAGTTCCAGTTTTAGTTCTAGTTCTAGTTCTGGATTTAGCTCTGATCTTAACAATATTTTTAATAATAGTTTTTATAATAGTAGTTCTTGAGATAATTCTAATAAAGACAGTTTTTAGGATAATTCTGATAATAGTTATAGTGATAGTACTAGCAATAATTGTAAAAATAATATTTCTAAATAAGTTAATAAAAAATATAAGTATCAAAATATTATTAATTAATTAATTAATAAAATACCTTCATCATTATCTTCATTATCAAAATCTATATAATTTTGAGCACCTCTGGAAAATAATTAAATTCCTTATAAGGAATATTATTAATATCTAGAGGCATTAGTATTGATATATTTCAAAGTCTTTGCTTATTATTAGAACTATTATAGGTCTAAATTCCTTTCCTACTTCAATACCTAGAGAAAACTATATATTTATCTTCTAGAACATTCAGATCTTTGAGTCATTAAATTGTAGTGTATCATAATGAATAATTACAGATCTTATAGCTATTTTCAGATTTTTTACTATTATTACAGTTAGCTTATTCTTTTCTATATGAGATTTCTTGAATTAGATTTCTTTATTAAAATCTAAAAAAAAAAAATTAGTACTATAATTTTAAATAAAAAAAAACAAAAGCAAATAATTTAACTCTTTGCTACTTATATTGTTTCTAAAAAAAGTAATATACAAGAATCCATAAAGTATAATAAAATCATATGCAGTATATTATATATAGATTTGAATCTATTATTCACATGATCAGAGAGAATAGAAATCTTTCATGCAGAACTTTTACTATAAATATTTCTTTTTAATACTCTATACTAATTATTTTTTTTATAGTTAAAAGTTAAATATAAGCTACTATTTTCTTGACATGATATATCCTTAAATTTAATTTTTTCAGCATCATTACTACATAGACTGCAAAGAAGTAATAGCCAAAAGAATACCTGTTTTACTAACTCTTTATTAGTAGTAGCTTGCATTTTTTATAATTAAGTATCTAAAAAATCTCTTCAGCAGTTAATGCAGATGCTTGATCTATTTTTTTTAAGCTTAAACCTTTCACAGTAAACTAGACTAACAAAAGACAAATATGATCTTAATAGGAGCTAAATAAATCTTTAAACTTTTTGCTCTTTATAGAAAAGAAAAGTTATACTCTATTAAGTATGTTACTTTAAACAGTTTATATTACTTAATAAATAACAACTTTATAGCTCTCTTTAAAGTATTAAGAAATTTATAGAGTTTATTTTTGAATAGAATAAAATGTTATCAAATAAGTTTTAAATATATTTATATTTATTTTTATTTTTATTAATTAGTAATTCTTTATTTGTATTTTATGAATTATCTTATAAGTTAGCAATATCTTTAGATAGTATTATTAGAATTAGAATAGTCTCATAATCATAATGAGCTATAATTTTAGAAATTAATTAAAAGTTATTAAGTTATTAGTATTTAGAAATCCCTATTAATATTTAATTATACTTAACTATATTTAATTACATTTAATAATATTTAATTATATTTAACTATATTTAACTACATTTAACTATATTTAGCTATATTTGATAATGTTTAGCTATATTTAATGATATTTGATAATATTTAAGGATATTTAGAAAAAGATATATAAATCCTGTCTTTTCTTCCTTCTGTTAAAGTTAGGTATGTTCTCTACAATCTTCTTAATATTGGAATTCTCTTAGTACAGATACTAATAGATAGTTTTGTATTATTGATATTGTATTATAAATAAAGAATACTCTTTGCTTTAATATAATCTTTCTAATAAATCATCTTTACAAAGTAATATCTCACTTTAATACTGTTGAGAATTCCTCTTCTGTGTTTTATGTTATTTGTGTTATACTAAGAAGGCTATATCACTTGTAACAATATTATTAATTAATAAAAAAAAATTTAGATATAGAATTATATAATTTAATACAGGTATATTGTAATATACCTACCTAATTGACTAATTAAAATTCAAGATCAAATATAATATAAAAATCAAAACAATAGTGATTTTTTAAAAAAATCACTTGTAACTCAATTTTTTATTTATAAAATCTCTTTTCATATTCTAATAAAAAAAATTTTTTTTTACAAAATTTTAAATTAGGAATATTTTACTAATACTCTTTTCTAATTCTAAAATAGCCTTGACCCTAATCCTAAACTAATATACAAAAGATTTGTTTTGATTTTCAAATTATATAATTCAAAACTACTAACTATTAAGAGTAACAATAAATTATATAGATAGAAAATAATTAAAATCTTTTATTAATATAGTACAAGACATCTATATCCCTATAAAAAAAAAAAAAAATTATATTCCGAAAATATTCCGAATTATTATGTTAGAAATATTCCAAAAATATTCCAGTTTATTAACTAAGTTACACTCCAGAAATATTCCTGTTTTTTGAAAGTATTCCGAAAATAATCAGGTAATAATCATATTTTACTCCTAATATATGAGCATTTTCCAGAGTGTTATATATATTTTATACTCCAGAACTATTCCGATTATTTGTGATTAGTTCAGGAAAATAGCTTACTAATAATCGAATTACTTCATGATTATATTTTTAAATAAACTGGAATATATTCTGATAATAATTGGATTATATCATGATTATTTTCTGAATAAAATATGAATATATTTATTAATAATCGGATTACTTCATGATTATATTTATAAATAAACTGGAATATTTCTTGATAGTAATTAGATTGTATCATGATTATTTTCTGAATAAAACATGAATATATTTATTAATAATCGGATTACTTCATGATAATAAACTGGAATATTTCTTGATAGTAATTAGATTGTATCATGATTATTTTCTGAATAAAATATAAATATATTTATTAATAATCGGATTACTTCATGATTATATTTATAAATAAACTGGAATATTTCTTGATAGTAATTAGA
>CAJVPM010001119.1:0-13195 GCA_910592325.1 Scutellospora calospora
TGGAACTGATGCTTTATACCTAGAAGCAATATCTACTACATTAAGACAAAACATATAGGTTATTTTTCCAATTTTATCATAAGGCATATAGAGAATATTAGCCTGATGACATTCATTAGGAATTTGAATTGTATTAAATGAAACTCTAGGAATATACCTTAGAGGTGACTTGTGAACTTGAAAAATGACTTGCTTATTTAACCAATTACATATCTCAGCTAATGAAAAATTATATTCACCTCTTCTACTCGCATCTCGCATTTTTTCAGCTATTTGATAATAACCTTCAGATTTATAATAAATTTTTTGCAAAGTAATCTCCCTATTCAAATCACAGGCACTTTGTGGATCAATATAAATTATGGGTTTCTTTATTCCTTTGTTTTATTATAGTAATAAAAAACATGGAGGAGTTACAACAATCTAACCAAGAACTTTATGAGGTAGTATCGCAATTAGCGGAATTAAATAGAAATTTTGAACAACATCTATATACCTTAGAAAGAATTATTAGTATACGAGAAGAAAGAATAAGATTTCTTGATGAAGAGTTAAATAATACAATCAAAGTTTCTATAGAAGAGAAAGAGGAGTTAAAAAAAGAAATCTCAAAACTAAAAAGAATCGTTCACCAACTCAAAGAAGAAAATAAAAAGAAAGACAAGGAAATTTCAGATAAGGATAGATTAATATTAGAATTCGATGAGCATGAAACAAAGTTAAAAACCAGAATATGAGAAATATCTAAATCTGCTAGAAATACTCCAAAAGCACAAGATTATACAACCAGATTAGTAGACGAGAATGAATAGCTTAAACGAGAAATAAATATAGTAATAACTAATCAAATAAATAGAATCAACAAAATAACCTAGCAAAAAAATCATATTACTGACCTTCTTTGTTAGAATTTTGCTTTAGCATTATTAAGATACCGAGATAGATTAGAACTTATAAATACTAGAGAGGCTTTGCAAAATGCAGAAGCACAGAACTTTAATAAAAATGATTCTGACCCTGATGAAAATTCTTTAGATATTTATAATTTCAATCAAAATTTAGATATGGGAACAATAGCTGAATTAGCTGATGCTATAGACCGATCTCTAGATAATACAACAATATGTAGAACTATTTTAACAAATTAAATTAAAAGATCAATAAGAGCAATTTGGCGTAAATATACTAATCTGCAACAAGATCTAGTGAACGAACAATAGAATTGTGATATATACAGGCAGGAGCGAGACTAGGCATTGCTTGAACTTCATCAGTTACAGACTAATACTCAAAATCAAGTAAACAGAATGATAAATAATATAACAATAAAGCAAACCCGTATCAGTGTATTACTATGTGAAAATTTTGCTTTCTAGTTATTGTATCAGCAAAATGCCTACTACCTACAATGATGCAGAGCTGATAAAGCTTTACTAGAATATAATCGAGATAGGTTATATAAATGATATAAGAAATAGAAAAATAAGACTCATACAGAGCACTAAAATATTTTAATTTTAAATCAACAAATTTTTGCGCTACAGAATAATCTATCTAATATACAACGAATAGGAATACCAGGAATGTCACAACTATTTTTTGACTGAGGTGAAGATATACCAGATTTTCTTGCAAAACTTAGATTATACTTGCAAAACCAAGGAGTAAATTCAGCAGATAATGTCGGAGGTCCACCAACAGGAAGAGAAGTAGCTATAGGATATTTAAGAAGATGTATGAAAGAAAAAGCTTTAGAATGCTTTGACGAAGAGATTACTACAAAACAGAATTGGGAATTAGCAAACTTATTTGATAATATAGGGCAGGCCAACTTAGTAGCTATAAATGGGAGAATAGCAGTTCAAATAGGAAATCAAGCATTGAATGAAACACTCAGCCAACCTAGTAATGCAATAGTCAAATTAAGAGCGGTAGAGGGTCCTTGGGATGAAGATTGGTGCATAGCAGGTGGTCATTCTACTAATATTACTGTTAATACACCAAATGCTAATAATGGTACTACAGTTGTTGTAGCTAGCATTCATTTTGGTCAAGCCATATGGTGGCTAAAAACATATTTTCCTACAGTAGAAGAGGAGCTTCAGGATTTGCAATATGGAACAATTAGAAAAGAAAATATGACTATAGATAAATTATATAGAAAATTGTTACGAATAGGTAGACGAGCTAACTATAGGCTTGAAGAATTATGTAATAAGTTCTTAGATGCCTTTTCTATTCTATGGCTTAAAAAAGCTGAGGATATCAGTGAATATTTGCATAACTCTGGTGAAGTTTGTGATTGTAGTTGTCGTCGTCCTCAAGGATGCCATAAACATTAGAAGTCTAAAAAACGCATCCTCTGCAAAGTTTGTAGTAAGCCTACTAGTTCTATACCCAAAGCATGTAAAGATCATACTAGTAGGTTTTATGTCTTGCAATTTTATTCTCGCCTGCTCTGCCTTTTTGCAAATACTGTTCAAAGCCAGAATGAAACTTAATCCTACCTTCTTGCATATATGCTTGAAGTCATAAAAAACTTGCAAACAGAAAGTATAAAAATATACCAAAAAATTAGTATCGATTTTAACGATTTTTAGCTTTAAAAACTTGCAAACTAAAGGGTGTAAAAACACACTACAATTAGTCACTATTTGTTAAGCCCACCTTCTTGTGACTTCATCACTCGAAGTCAGAAAAAGAAGTTTTTATATGAATAATGATGTAATTAATGAGAGATTTATGTTTGCTTTGTCAGTTGAATGACAAGAGATTTATGTTCGCTTCATATAAAAACACCAAAAAATTAGTATCAATTTTAATGAACTGACGAAAAAAAACTCGCAGAAGAGAAGATGTAAAAATACACAAAAAAGTCTGCTCGTGTGCTCTGCTACTACATTTGTTGTAGTAAGTATTAGTAGTATTAATACAGTGTTGGTATTGTGTTAGTAGGTTATTGTTATTATTAAATAAATTCTAGTGAGATATTTTAATTAAGTTGTTATTTTTGCTGATAATTTTTCCTATTATTATTTGAGAGTTGATGTGTATTAGGACCTATTTGTAGGTTGTGTTGGTAATATCTGTAACTGTAAAAGAGTTTAGGTATATGAGATTGTCTGTTTGTTGAGAGTTGTTTGTTAGTATATTGTTTGTGAGTAGTTTTTTAATTTCTTTGTACCACTATGAGGTGTATCTTTTTTGTATTTTTTGTGTTTTGTATAGTATTGTTGTCCAGTTTAGAATATATATATTTGTATAGTTAGTTAGTTGTTCTATCACATAGATTTTTGTGTAGCTTATAAGTTGTAGGTGATTTGAGTTTTCCAAACAAGTTGTTAATAGGTGTTCTAGGAAAAGGTAGTGATAATAGCCAAGGATGAGCGATATTTGCAAGAGTTATATCTAGGGTATGTATTAGGTATAGAGCTGAAGTAGTAGCTATATTGTTGATTTTTTGTAGTATAATAAAGTTTTTGTATTATATAATACTTTGATTAGTATATGCAATGTTTTGAATTTGTTAGAGCTGAATACGTAATGATATATTGTTGTCAGTATTTAGAGTATTAATTAGAGTAGTTGTATGATTTTGTCTTTAGATATCCTATAGATCATAGAGCCTATAGATGTTATAGTTAAGGATTGTTGAGCTTAGTATAGATAATGCAAGGGTAGCTTTGTGCTTGGTTAGAGTTATATATTTGTTAGTAAGTTTTTTGCATGTAGTATAAGGTAAAATAGTATTCTGAGTTCAGTAGGAAAATCTGGGAATGATAACTATGTTAATTATTTATATTGATTGTTTATCTGTAATTTTCTTTTTTTTTAAGCAGTTTGTTACTTGAGTAAGTTCGTTAGTAATAATTTTGTGAATAGAGTTGTGTGAGATATAAGTATTAAACTAGCATCCTAGAAAATGAAAAGGGTAGTTTAGCTGAACTACTGTGATAGTTGTGTTGTTGAAGGTAGTATTGAGTGAGTTATGGTTATTATAGACTACAGCTAGTACTGTAGGGCTTCGATATTCAGATTTAGTTCAGTTCGGGTTTGACCGAACCCAAACTCGAACCTGAACTCGAACTCACAATTTTGCTATTTTCAAACCTGAACTCGAACCTGAACTAACAATCTTTGAACTCGAACCAAACTCGAATACAAATAATAGTTCAGTTCGAGTTCAGTTCAAAGTTCATGAACATGTTCGAGTTCAAATATAATAAAGTACTTTTTTATTAGTAATCCAACAAATAACAAAAATCACGAAATTTGACTTTGTAAAAAAAAATAAATTAATACTTTAATAGACAATATCTTGATAAATTTTAAGGCTATCTCGATAATTTAAAATTAATAAATTTAAAGTTTTTTAAATTATCGAGATAGTCTTAAACTCATCAAGATATTGCCTATTAAAGTTAAGTATTTATTATTTTTTTTTACAAAGTCAAATTTCAATTCTCATAATCTTTATTAGACAAATAGAATACTACTCGACCTAGTTACATATAATATAATTGACAAAATATTTTAATTTAATTTTTTTAAACTATATTTGGTTCTTGGTTTGGATTTGTCTGGTTACTATAAAGTATAATTTTTTTCTGCCCTATTACTTAACAATATTTTTACCTCTTTATTAGAAAATTAAATCATAAATTCAAGTTAATAATATTTTAACATTAAAACTGGCCCATACCTGTTCATATTTAATTGCATCTTAAATCTCTAGAATCTATTATTTAATCCAAGTATTATAAATTGTAAAGTTAAGACTTAATTTTTTTAAAAAAAATTAGGTTAGTTAATATATCTTTAAATTTACTGGTATTAATAAATTTTATTTGAAGTAATTTAAAAGTATAATGTGATGATAATCTACTGATTATTTTAATATTGATATAAAAGATAAATTGTGAGATTGAGATCTCTTTTCATTCAAAAAACTTACTTATGTACCCTTGTATAGTGCAAAATTGAGTAAAGGAGCTTGTAAAGAAGATTAGCTATAAACAAAATAAAGTAACTATGAATAAAAAAAAAAAAAAAAAAAAAAAAAAAAAGTAAAAAAAAAAAGATATACAAGTCACTTGTTTAGTAAACTCTTGATATAGTTAAAACTAATTAAAATCTCGATATAGTAAAGTTAAGCTCAAAGCTAGTCTATATAAAATTCTCTCGATATAGTGAATTTACTAATAAAGCTCTTGATATAGTAAATTTTTAAAAAATTTTTATTAATGGAACAGATTACTTCACTATAATAAGAGTGACTTGTATTTGTATTCTGCTAGGTTAGTTTTATGCAAGTTAGATAATAGGTTACTTAATATACTATATATTAAGATAATAACAATTATATGGTTAATAACAATAAATTTATTATATTATTATTTTTTTTTTAGTTCAATAAGTTTCTCTACTTCAGATCATGACTACGATCACGATTTCGATAACCACAACTACAACTATGAAGACTATGACTATGACTACGAAGACTACAACCACAACCACAAAGACTGTGACCACTACAACTACGACTTTGATGACCACTACCATGATGGCTATGAACATGATAATGATAATGACAACAATCAAAATAAAAATAATAACAATAATAATGATAATAGCAGTACGTTAGTAAGAGAAGCTGTGGGAGTAAAGTATAGGACTATTTTAAAAAAGTTGAGTAGAAAAAGAGACGAAAAACTGCTAAATGTGCAATACAAAATTGCAACTATAAAGAGTTTTTGTGTAGAAGTAGAGGTACTACTCAGCCTTTATGGTAGCACTTAGAATCTGCTCATTGAACGCAATATGTACTTACTGAGGAATTTCATAAAAAAAAAAAAAAAAGTGCAAAAAAAATATAGCACTGTTGAGGAAATATTTAAAAAAGTAAAATTTCTTATTACTCAAATTTAAGCTTATTCTTTTTTTACTCAATTTTTAATTTAAAATTTTCAATTTTAAAATCTAAAATTATTAAATTTAAATATTAAATATTTTTAATTTTAAAATTTTAATTTTAAAATTTAAAATTTTAAATTTTAAATTTTAAATTTTAAATTTTAAATTTTAAATTTTTAAATTTTAAATTTTAGGTCTAGTGATCTTAGTGTAGTGGTTAGGTTACCAGACCCTATACAAGAGGTCTAGAGTTCAAATCTCACTGTATACAGAATTAAATAATTACCTAGACATCTGTATCTAACTTACAGTAAACTCTGCTCGTTTCTGGAGTTGTAACCCTGTAAATCATATTGCACCAATGCAAATTGGGTATTAGAAGTGTGACAGGGTGTTTGGCGAGGTATACCATTATATGAATAAATCTTAATAGGATCTACAGGCAGGGAACCTGCATAGTAGAAATCCCAAGTTAGGTGAAGTAGTACAGATTTCAACAGTTATACCAGTTAACGTCTGATCTGAGAAAGGAAATCTGCAAATGAAAAGATCAGTGAAATAGATATGAGTAAGTTCTGAGTACAGAAGAATCGATGAAACAGGTGCGAGTAAGTCCATTATATGAGATCGTATGGCAATACCAACCTGGCTTGGTGGCTAACTAGATTTGGAAGGATCTGTCTCGTATGATATCTAGCGGCAAAGCAGGCAATACCAAGTAACAATTTGGGAGGATCTACTTCATGTGATATCTGGAGGCACAGATGACTAACTTGGTAGAAGACTATGGTAGGAACTGGGTTTGTACGAATATCGAACAAGGGTATATACAAGCTAGATTGGGATATAGTGTAGTATAGTTGAGTACCACAGCACTCATCAATTTGGAAGTTAGTGAAGAGGTACCTTAGATGGGTCTAGGCTTCGAATCATAAAGTTTGTAGACATATGTCAGTTTGGCTGTCTTCCTGAAGAAGTAGCACAGAGTTAGGCTGAATTGGTAAAAATAGATAGAAATGGATAAGTCATAGGGCCAGAGGGTTTAAATAGAGAATCTTCAAATAGATTTCAGGTATCGCAACTAGTGTAGAACCTTTGGGTGGACTACTTAAATAGACAATTTAATGTTGTACGTGTGACTAGTTGTATCCTCACAATATGTATCATTACCTACTATCAAATAACCAATAAAGTTTCAACTGATAGCATTTGTATAAAGTAAAAAAAAAAAAAAAAAAAGATAAAGTTATTATAAGATGCCTCTTTAATATCTCAAAAGTATTTTGTTATCTTTCTGTTTACTTATATAGGGTATCTTTTTCTAACAACTTATATAAAAGTTAGCTATATTTGCAAATTCTTTTATAAACTAATGATAATATTATACAAGTCTGAAGAATCCTCTTAATTGACAAAAATTAATTAGTATAGTTTACCAAGTCACTTCTCATCAAAAATTATATACTTTTTAAAAAATTTATAAAATCTTAAGTTTTAAATATTTTTTAAAAATATAACTAATAAATACTATTATTTTTCATTAGAACTATTAAAATTATTAGTTAGAATTTTTAAAAAAGTTTGAGATTTAATGTTATAAGTGTTTAAAGCTACTATGTTTTCAAAATTTTAGCATTTAATATAAAAAATTTAAAAAAAATTTTTTTTAAAATTTTTTTATCTAATCAGAATTAGTATAAAATGCATTCTAATTAGTTAAAAAGTATTTATATATACCCAAAATTTAGTGCATTTGATAAGAAGTAACTTGGAGCACAATATATAGAAGTTTTTATTTTTTATTTTGGTTTATTAAGATTTATATTCTACTTGCTTATTATATAGCCAAGGTGATGAATCTCTGTTTGAAAAAATTTAATTTTTAGAGATTTAATTTTAAATTTGCTTTTTATAGTCTATTAAAAATACTTTTTAAGTGTTTTAAATAATTCTTAAAAGACTTCGAAAATAAATTAATATTGTCTAGATAAATAACAATATATTCTTAAATATAATCTCAAAAGACTTTATTCATTAATCTCTAAAATATTCTCAAGATATTACAAAGTTTGAAACGCATTACATTAAATTTATATATACTGAACTTTGTAATAAAAGAAGTTTTTTCTTTATCTTGTTTTTGTAATCCTACTTGCTAGTAAGTACTTATTAGATCTAGAGTAGAAAACAATTCAGTATTTCTGAAAGTATCCAGTAGTTTGTCTATATAAGAGAGAGAATAAGCTTTTTTTTTGATTATAGAATTTAATTTTCTATAGTCTATATACAACTAGAATTTCTCATTCTTTTTAGATACTATGACTATAAGAGATATTTAAAGGCTAAAAGTATCTTGAATGAGTTCCTTTTTTATTAACCTAGTAATTTTTTTTCTAACCTTATTTTGTTTATAAGATATTTTATAAGAGCCTTAGCATATTAGAAGAGTATCTGCTATATTTATAATATAGATAATAATATTAGTTTGCTCTAGATCTTTCAGTTTCTAAACAAATATATCTTTATTATTTCTTAAAAATATTTGAATAGTATACTATTATTAGAAATTAATTCCTTGTTTTTACAATTTTTAACTAGAAATTAAGAAAAAAAAAAACAAAATGCAAATTTATAATATATAATATAATTTGCAAAAAATCATATGAATTAATAAATAAATATCTGATATGATTTATTAGCTAATTATATAAATCTAGTGATTTTAGCTAATAGTGAAAAAATTAGCTTAGGCAAAAAATTAGCTGATCAATTTTATTATGATATTTCTAAAATTTCTAATATAGAAATTAAATAAACTTAATTTTCTAAAGAATTCAGAAATTTTAATAAAAAATTAATTAAGCTAGATAAGTTAATAAAATTTTATTAGTTTAGCTAGTTAAAAAATTTTGATTAGCTAGGATTATTACATAATCTATTAGCTAATTATATAAAATTAATAAATTAAAAATTTAATACTATATATATATAGTTATTTTTTTTTATTAAAAATATATATTTCTAGTTGCATATGAAAATAAATAATTATTTAAAAATAACCAAACTAGTACATATCAAATTAGACTAACTAAGGCTATTAACTTCTTTGAATATTAAACAAAACTATATTTATAGTAGTTAGAAAAGTTCTATTAGCTTTTATAGTATTTTATTTAAGATGTTAGCTTCTATTTTCAAATTATTCAAATAGAAAACAGATATTCTTTGTAGCAACTCCTATTTGAATTAGCTTTTATGCTAATTTGATTAAAGTTATTTTTTTTAAGTATAATTATTAGTATTAATTATTTTCATCTTATAATTTTGAAGTGATATAAGAAATAATTAGAGAACTCAATATGTACATTACTTGTACCAAATTTAACCAAAAAAATTTTTACAAAAATCAATTTTCTTCAACTTTTTATTAATAAAACTGAGTAAGTGCTTCTAAATAAACTTGCTTAGCACTAGATTTTACATCTAAACAGTCTAGTTTCAAAATTTTTGGCCTCTTCATCAATATTTTACTACCTTAAATTAAAAATAAAAAATCTGCTTCAAACATTCGATATTTACTCAAAAACTGCCTTCTAAACCCTTCTTGGGCTCTTAAGCAAAGTTGTTGGCCTGGTCCTTCCGGTCATAAAAATCTATGTTTCATCCAAATAGCTGCGAACTTGAGCTCTTCAGAAATTAAAACAGCAAAAAATTTTCAAAAAACACCTAAAAAAATATTCTTATTTGCCCTAAAAACTCTATTTTTGATAATCCAATAAATTTCTAAATTTGTAAAAGTCAGACCTTGTGTTGACCTACATTAGCTGACTAAATTAAGCTAATTTTAATTAAACACAAATTAAAGAATTACAAATCAGATTATCACAACTTTCTAAATTAGTTTCATATAAATTCTATTTTTAAATTAATCTAACTTAATCTATTTTTAGTAAAATCTAAATCCATCATATTACACTGGTGATACACCTCAATTATCACATCATATTTGTGATATATTCTTACTTATCACAACTCTTAATCATTACCTGATAACATATTTTAATTATTACACTCTCTTAATTGTCATATTCTATATTTTCTATAATTATCATATAATTTTTTAACTTTTACAACTCTTATTCATCATACCCCCAAAATTAACCTCTTTTTTTTGAAGTTAGGATACCCTTTCATCAAAAATGCTGACTTTTACAAATACAAAACCAGACTCCTATGACATTGACTACTTCTATAGCAAATACAAAAATCGTTTTGGAGTTGGTATACTAAACTAAAGGTGAATCCTTATATATTATTCCTCAGAGAATCCAACTAACTACTTGTGAAGCCAACTTAAAAAAACAACATTATTTCAAAGTTCTAATCTGATCCTAAATTGCTACTTGTCTCTGCAACAAATATTATACTAGCTTTACCTCTCGCTTTTACAAAATTTTTTATTTAGCCTCTACTTCTCAAGTCCTTATAGATATCTCACCTAACATCTCAACTAAATGGTTTAACAAAATTATAGATGAATTACTATCTTCACCTATTCTCAAAAAACAAGACCTTCCTAACTCAAAATTCTCTTCCCTTAATTCCAAACTGATCTCACTTCTTCTGAAATCACTCTACACTCTCAACACTACCATACATGTATTTTATGCAAGACAAAAAATATTTTCTGTATATACCTCTAGGACTTCAAACATGCTTCAGATTATATACAAGCAGCTCTATTCAATGACAAATTAATTCATAGAGCATGTTCTCAATAATTACAAAATATTAAATTAAAACCTGCTGACCAAATTCAACCTCTTACTCAAACCCAACATGCTACTTTTCATCTAACCAAAATACTCCTCTCAACAAAAGAGTTTAAAAAGATTCTTCTTAAATACTTTTTAACTAAACTCTTAAAACAACCCAAAAACTACCAACAAAAAAATTAACCTAACAATAACAACACTCTACAAAAAAATCCAGAAAAAGAAAACTCCCAAAACCAACAAAACAACTAATCCAACAAAAAACAACTAAAACACTAACCAAACTCTTCAAACTCTGAAACTTCTAAAAAATCTAAACCAGAACTAACTTTTATTGGCTTGCTAACTATCCAATAACAGAAAAAATGAAAACAAATACTAAACTCTAAACCAAACTTTTTTTTGATCTTTTTAACTTTATCAAATCTAACTTAATTAATTTTTTTTTTGAAAAAATGTCTTTCAAATACCTTATCTACTCAATGACAGAATAATATTCAAAATTCCTAACAGATCTAATTTATAAAGCTAACTCTTAAACTAACTCAGTTGCAACTATTTATTTTGATCTTTCAGAATCTACTCTCAAAAACCTTATACTCAAATTCACTACTATTTTTTTTACTAAATTAAATTATGATGAAATATTTGCCTCACCAATTACTATTCCCTCACACAAAATAGAAAATCGACTTCAAATCTGTTTCAACATAGCAAGACTCTATCTTTATCTATTAGATAAATACTAATTAATTAATTATACTAAATTCAATAAGAACTTCAAACTTAGACCTAAAAGATTCAAAATTGATTCATAAATTGAATCCTTCAACTAAGAAATACAATATGTCAAAATCTCCTCAGACCTCTGATTCAATATTCAACTCTCTTTCAATTTTCCTAAAACTCTCTTCTTAGAAAACTTCAACATACCCTCTTTTAAAAACTCTCTTGAACACTTAACTGAATAGTTCAAAAAGATCTTTTCAGCCTATTTAAAACAATTTACAATAACAATTAATAAACAAAAAACTTTTTCTTATCTTAAATACCAAATCTGCTAATACTTCATCTTACATCTTACAAAACTCCTACTAGAAAAGTATAAATTCAAAAAACTAGCTTCACTTAAGGTTCACCAAAATAAAGCCTCCTGCTATACAAATTACCACATCCTAACTTGCACAAATGAAACATGCAAATATCTAATTGTGGACCTAAACTAAAACCCTAACCAAAACAAAACAAACATATAACTCCAAAAATATCATAACTCTACTCAACTATTTAAAGATATAATTAAATATTCCAAATCAGTTTTCCCTTCTACAGACTATGAAATATAAAAAACTCTAAATATTGATACTTTGATTTTTAAAATAGATAGTAAACATGAAGCATCACTCAAAAACAAAATTCTTCTACAAATACTTGATGAACTTGCAGACCAGGTAGAGAAATTTATCTGTGAAGCAAATATAGTCAAACCAAATATCCATCATCACAACTACTACTTTTACCTCTATCTAGCTAAATATCATAACTATGCTACCCAAAATCACAAAATCTCAGATCTTACAAAAGAACAAGCAATTAAACACATTATTCAGCAACTTATAGATATACATTATCTTGCTCGAGTTATCATCTACTTCAATATTATTCTCAACAAAAAACTAACTTACAAAATAATAACAGATTTCTATAAAATAACAGCATACCCAAAAGCTGAAAAACTACTTTAAGAAAAATTCAAAATCATCTTCCAAGAAATACAAGTCAATGATTTCCTATTTCTCCAAACAGAAACCACTCCTTTTCAGTAAACTTGTCTTCTAACTATCAATTTTCATCTGACTATATAGAAAACAATCTCCTAGTAGAAACACATTCAATATTCTTAAAATCCTGTAATCTACTTCTATGTTACAACAAATTTCTCACCTATTATAATTTTCCTTTACTACTATTTAATCAAATAATCAAATCCTTCCTTCTTCACTTAAAATTACATAAACATCCTATAATCCCAACTTTCTCATACAATTCTATATTTAAAGAACTCATATTTATATACCAAATAGTATTAAATTACTCAAAAACTATGATTTTATTAAACCAAATCATTTCCATCTATATAATGATTTACCTCTCAAATCAACAAACTACATACCTTCACTACTATCTCTATTACAAACCTCTGCTTATCAATTAAAAATATATTCACTAAATACAAATAGTCTAGCTAATACTAAACAAAAACTTCTATATAAATTTATTAATGAAAACAATATTGATATCATAGGTTTCTCTGAAACTTATCTTCTTCTAAAAAATGCAAAATATTCTATACTCTCTTAAAAACTAAAAAACTACAAAAACTTTTGAAGCTCTAGTGAAAACTCTCGTCAAGCTAGAGTAGAACTATTTATTAAAAATAATTTAGCCAAATATATAGGGAAAATTACAGAATACAAAGGATATATTATTTGTATTGATCTCTTTTT
>CAJVPM010001120.1:0-13185 GCA_910592325.1 Scutellospora calospora
ATTCTCTTCTTTTTCCTTCACGTATTTCCTTTCTCTTGTTTGGAGAGAAAACGCTTTCATAGGTATCTTTATTTTTGAAGGAGGTGCTGTTGTATGACTTTTCTTTATCTATAACAGGTTTTAGACTGATATCTTTTTTCCATCTGTTTTCTTGAAGATCTGTTGAGAGGAAACTGTTATAGCATATTTTCCTATATTCTTTGTATCTATTAGTTTCCCAGTACAATTTGGTGTTATAGTATATGATGCTATGTTTTTTGGCTTCCAACTTGTCTTCTTTGCTCTGGAAAGTCACTATCACGTAGCTTTTGTTATTACTATTTGTGTTTTGAAATATATAAACTCCTTTGGCGTTTGTATGTCTTATTTGTCTAAGTATAAGTATCTCATTTGCATTCTTGAGGATATTATGTAGTTTTAGTATATGTTGTTTCCTCTCGTCTAGAATATCTGTTTTGTTATGCTCAGGGGTCACTCTTACTAATACTTCGTTATTGAAGGGAATTACCCAAGGTATTTCTTCCTGACTATTGAACTTTCCTTCGATAAAGGAAATCTCTGCTCTAGGCTTATAGTGATCTTCTTTGATTATTTCTATATGATCAACTCTATCTAAGTACCTTGTAGCTTCAAATACTTCAGAATGACTAACTGTACAAGATAGGTCCCAAACTGTGATAGCATTTTTTTGCTCTTTGGGTTGATCTCTTCTCTTTGTCTTGTTTTGTTTTGTTTTATTGATTGCATCTGAATCTTTCCTTAAACTTCTTTGCTCAAAGATTTTCTTTAGTTCATCTTCAGCTTTTCTCTTAATTTCTTCTCTACTTTTGGTTTCTTTCTTTATGACTTTGTTCTGTTGATATTCTTGGGTTTGGTTTTTGTTATTTTCTGTATCTGAGGGTTTTTCTAGAGTTAGATTTAGTCATTCATACTCTTCATTTTTATTGCTTAATTCTGCTTGAACTTCGTTAAATCCTTCTTCATAGTCAAAAGTAATTATATACTAGTGATTTCCTCTTGCGAACCTTTTAGAGATTTCTTTAATATGTATGTTGTTTCTTAGCAACCATTTTAGGGTTCTTTCTCTTTGATATGCATCTTTTCCTATTATATTTGCTGATATGACTCTTGCTTTAGTCTCTATTTTGTGTTTGTATTTTTCATTTTTTGGGGCCTAGATGCTTTCTTCAAGAGTAGCTTTACCTAGTTGTATTTTTAGTTCATTGCCTAATCTTTCAAATTTCTCTTCTAATACTATGCTTTCTGGTTTTATTTCTAGTAAGCCTTCTGTTACATCGATATTTTGAAATTTGCAATCACTTTTGTTGTCTTCTATTTCTGTGTTATCTTTACTCATATCTATTTCTATTTCTATGTTCTTTTCACTAGATAGTTCTTCTGTAGAATACTGAGTTTTAATGTCTGTTACCATTTCTATTTCCTTTAATTCTTTTGTAGGTTCTATTGGTTAAGTTTGGGATAAGATTCCTTCTTAGTTTATAATCTGTTCTACTTTATCTATTCCATTTGCAATTACTACTCTTTTTATTATTTTCCTCTATTTTCTTGTTGCAGCTACTGTTTTGCTATCTATATGTATAACTTTTACAATCATTTTATCTAAATGTATTGCCAAGCTTTCAACTGAGTTGCTCCTATTATGTATCATTTTTTCACCATAAATCTCAGCTATTTTAGTTAGTAATCTTTCAGAATTTTCTAAAAGCCACATCTTGTCTATAGTAGATTTTTCAATTTTTCCTGTTTAATGATCTTTCCTGCACAAAATCTGATATTCTATGTAGGTCAAAATGAAAAACCCTAGCAGTTGTCTGGTTTTGGTTAGGCGTTTTTCTCACATGTAATTCAAAATTTGTTTTGTTTATCCTTGTTGCACATGACTAGTTTACGTGACTTAATTCTTGTTTTGGTAATTCTGTATTGAACTTCTTGTGTAACCTAGGTAAACAAAAATTCCAAGGTTAAGCTATTCCCCAAAAAGTTGCAAGAAATCAAAATTTTTGTTGTGAGGAGCATTTTTCTTTTAACACTTTGAGAACGTGAAGCTTGTTTTTTCTTTTAGGAGTTATATCTAGTCGAGTTTTTTGTTTAGAAACTTTTTTTTTATGATAGTTTTGCTAGTTTTTTAGTCTGGTTTGGGAGTTTTCTGTGTTTTTTCTTTGGCTCCAGAATTGGTCCAAATGATCTACGGAATGAGTGATTATGATTGAATATATCGTTTATTTATATTATATAAATTATTATTATTTTTTACTAATAATCATTTAATATATTTTACTCATAATTATTTAATTTATTTATAAATCAAAACTTTCATAATTACATGATTACAAGTAAATTTAAAGCCAATATTACAAAATTCTTCATTAAATTTTTTTTTTAATTTATTTATTTATAAATTAAAACTTTTCTAATTACATAAATTTAAAGCCAATATTACAAATTTTTTGTCAATTCTTATTTTTTATAAATTAAAAAACTTTCATGATTACACGAATTTAAAACCAGTGTTACAAATTCTTTGTCAATTTTATTACTTCATTTTTTCATAATAATAATTATGATTGATATTGACATTAGTAAATTATTTCAAGATATTGAAACTGACCTTTTGGATATAGCAGTATATTTAACGCTAATGATACAATATACAGTATATTGGTAGTGATATTACTGCTATGTTCTAATAATAAAAAAACTCACTTGAGTATGTTCTAATAATAAAAAAGCTCACTTGAATGTGTTCTAATAATAAAAAAAAAACCTCACTAGAGATCAAGAGTTAACTGTACTATATAATGAATAAATTACTAGTGACAGTATTGTGTTTAATAATAAATAGTTCATGTATGTATAATAATAATAACGATTATTTCATAAAAGATATTCAATTAACATCTCTAAATAACACTATTTTATTGGCTAATTTTGTTGATCATTAGAGAATTCCAAAAAAGGAAATTTGAAATATGGTTCAGTAATATTGAGCACTATTTTTTTTGTTATCTCTAATAAGAGAGCCTATAACAGTTATTCTTTATTCTAAAATCAAAATTTTGTTGAATAATTGTTGTTTTAGAAAGTATGAGAACAGCTATAATATATAAGTTATAATAGTATTTCGAGTTATACTCTGAATTATACTCCAAGCTATGCTTCAAAGTATACTCTAGCTTAATACTCTGAGTTATATTTTACTTAATACTCTAAAATAACACTACGAAATTTGTTTTATAGGAGTATACTCTAGTGTAGTATGATATTAAGAATATTCTGCTAGAGTATACACCACACCACTCTGGAGCACTCCATTAACAACCCTAGAAATTTATATTCTGACCTTGTATATCTTATTAGCCAATTAAAAAAAATTTTACATGAATGTTAAAGTAATGTCACATGAAAATCAGCTAATAAAATCGTAAGTTTCAAAAAATAAGAAAAATAAGAAAAATAGCAAAATCAAAGCAAAAATTTATATCCAAAGTTCAAAGATAAGTCTCGATAAACACTGCCACAAAGTAAATTAACATATACTTATTAGTCTGAATCATTTATTTACTAAATTTACAGACTTTTTAACTATCGCTATTATTACAGTATTATTAACAAAAACTTAATAATCTATATATTGTATTCACCTCTACACGCACTTCTATATCTAATATAAGCTTAATATTCTACCATATAACTATTCTACTATCTAATACATATATCCTATTATGTTCTATTATAATTTAAACGATTTAAACAACTACATAAAATAAAATAAAAATAATATAAAATTAGTTACTCGTAATAATATAGATCTACTATGCTTTTTAAAAAGTTTTATGCAATAAAACAACGTTTGCACTCATCTTACCTTTTCTAAATGTTACTTTCGTTACTTTCGTGTATTTTAGTTTATACTCGGAAGAATGGAATTTTGAAAACTTAGCTCACATAATATACTTTTTTTACATATAACTTCATCGCATAAATTTAATACGAAGGTCGAATGATTCAGATGATATTATAATATAGCGCGAAAACTTCAAGTTTGTTTAGTACACTAGAACTGGTTAAAAGATGAGATAATCTACTCGAGCTTTCGAGAAAAGTATTGTAACACATAAAAAATTCCTGATCAATTGAATCATTCATGTAACGATCTGCAAACTCGGGGCATATTCGGGACGGTCCTACCTCATGGGAAGACATTCATATAATTATAAAATTTTAAAGAATTTATCGTTAACAGTTAATACTATTATATTATATACTGAAAAACGAAAAGAACTCCATACAAACAATTACAAACTAATAAATGTACGCAAGAGAATTTATCACATGTGTTTAAAGAATATATGGATATATGTAAAGTGGAGTCAATATGATATTTATTACTAATAAACCCGAACTTATTAAAGAATCTACAAGATACAAATCCAAGCTTTAATTACAGCTGACAAACCTAAACGCATTACAAGAACCAACGAATTTAAATATTAAACTCGGATCTTTGACTATTAAAGAAGCTTGTACATATTCAAATTAAACAGTTAATAACAAAAGTTTATCAGAATCTAACGCAATTAAGAAACTTAAGTAAAAAAGTGTTTCCAGTTACCTTACTCTACAGTATAACTTTGCACAGTCCAATAGGCGACAGTATATTTTGTCTTCTAAGCAAAGTTCATTATTTTTGAGATTATTTTATTTTTTATAGTGAATACTGATGTTCGGTCAAAGCGAAAAATAACTTTTGCAGTAATTTTTATTAGTGAAACGTTACAATCTCAAAAAGTACTCTAAGTTACCCGAGTAATTGATTTACATAACGAATGTCTGACTATGAGGTCCTACCTCAGATATCTTGGATTTAGCCCCGAAAAAAATCGGGATCATCATTTGTCCCGTGATTTTTCGCGCTTCAGTGATTTCGTGTCAAATGTAAACAAAGTAAAAATGATTTGCATATAAATAACGATCAAAATTAATTTTTATTTTTGTAACTATTAATTTGTTTACATTGTTTACGCTTAGGTGGAATTCTTGTCAAGGTCTACTAATTCTAGAAGAAGAATTGGTTACGTTTCTTCCTTAACAAGAGTTCTACCTAAAATGCTTCATCCTAGCACACTCACCGAATTATTGACGTAGTCATGGACCGAAGAGTAAGATTAGGCTCTGAAGTCGTAAACAAATAAACAAAATTAATAGTTCAGGAGAATTGAAAGCTCTTCGTGGCCGCAATTGCGATAGTTGCTAGTTGGGTATCCAGACCCAATATACAGTAAACAGCCTTTGTGAACGTTCTTCTCCTTTACCTAACTATTGGATATGCCTCTACGTGGCGGTTAGGACTAGTAAACAATAATTAATTTGTTGAAGCTAAATATCCAAAAATTAAAAAGCAATAAAATAATAAACTATAATTAATATTTATTTGAAAATATATTTTACAATAAAATAAAAAACTGAAAATTTTATTTAGCATATTTATTTATTGAGAATTTCTATTTGTACACTAGTGTACGCATACACGTATAATCAATATCTCAAAATTTCGCCTATGAAACTGTTTTGGAGCTCTAATAAAAAAAATTCCTTGCTAAATTTTGCATATATCTAATGCCTAGATAAAACCCCCAGGCCTCACCCTAACCCTAATCTTAATCAGGGTTTATTTTTTATAAAAATTAGTTTACGATTTACCTAAATTAAAAATAATACGTATCAGTGTACAACCACTTAGTGTAAATTAAGTAATTTTCTTGCAAAAAAATTCAAATTTTATGAAATTTTCAATCTAATATTGATACAAAAAATATCGGGGCAAGAAAATCGAATAATTATTCTTGAGACCACTTTTGCAGTTTAATAAATATAATTTCGGTATATTTGATTTTTCAAAGAATATTTCAAATTTCAAAAAACTATTATAGATTCATATAAGGTCTATTAAGACTAAACATCTCTAACACTTTGCTTATTATTTATATTTTATTCAACATATAAAGTTTTTAAAAAAAATTTTATGGCATTTTCGTTATATTGGATATTTCATAATTTGATGTATAATAATAATTAAAGATAGTACGTAATAAAAATGAAGGTTTATTTGTTGAAGCGAACAACAGGAGAAAAATTGAGTTTAAAAATACTCTGCAATGTGTGATTAAAACCTTTTGATAAAAATAAAGAAACTGAGGAACGTTAATCAGCCAATTAAAATCATGAACAATATTTGTCTCTAAATACTTATTTACAATTAATAGTGCATGAGTATAAAGATGTTATTAATGTTATTTTCCGAAATTTTATATCTATTATAAAATATCCCGAATTTATAACAGATAATTCCGGATTTTCGCCCATCTCTAGAAAATATGCTGTAATTTATAGTTTAAGGTTAGGTATTACAGGTAAAATTGCCTTTCGGACATTTTATTAGTATCTTAGTTAAAGATATCTGATATGTTTACGTAGGCACCCGTATTTCATGTAAAAATTTATACGTTATAAGGATTTATTACAGTCACACCCTCCTAAGTGCATGTCCTCGGGACCATAGTGAAAATATTAAAAAAATTGCACCTAGAGGAGGTTTGCATATATAGGGTGCAAAATTCTTAAGGTTCTTATAAGTTGGGACCAAACTGTATTTGCATTTAGAGAGGTTTTACATAATACTTGCACTTAGGGGGTGCGACTGTAATTTGAAAATGATAATATTATATTGGTTTAAACTAGAAGAAAAAAACAATATACAGTATATTAGTAAACTAATAAGCAATGTTTATATATTTGGCATGTCCAAAGCTTTTTTAAAGATGTTCAACGTCCAAGTATCCTAAGTGTCCAAGCTACCCTATAGCCTTAAAAATTTTAATAATTTGAAAAAAAAAATTATTAATTATACTCTTCGTTTAATTCTAAACATGAAAAGTTTAAATAGATTATCTTAATAAAATTCGTCCAACGAAAACACTGCTAATAAATATACACGTGTAATATTACAATTATCATCGTTATAAATCAAATAGGCTTGTTCAAGCCTCTATGGGGTGTGACAAATAAGCCTATTTGAGCCAGCTCATTTACATCAAAATAAATAGATTTTTTACTAATTACGACGCGTTTGTGAAATTTGGGCCTAATGTATAAAGTAGTGCTTCGATCCGTAATCAGACTACTTCGGATAGATCCGATAATTCGGATTAAATGCGGCCGTTAATTTTAATAGGATTATCCAAGATTATAGCGATAGTAATAGTAAAGTTTTTACGAACTTACCTAGATGATTAAATTAAACTATGATAATATTTTGCAAGATCGACACATTAGTAAAGAAGTACTCGTTCCACAAAGTTTACAGATGCAGCAAATATTTATTATGGCTTTGAAGACTTTTATTTAACGTTAGTATGTTTTCATCGGATTAGACCTCAGCGTCAAGATTCTGATTTTACACTATATAAATACTTGTATACGTCGATCTCAGAAGGTAGCGGGTCCCCATATGATCAACAGGAGGGAACGTTAATGTTACACGTATTTTAAGTCCTGTGAGGGATTATATCTGTAACGTATATTATAGAGTAAGCTCGATATAAATAATTTTTCTTCTAATTAAACACACCATGTGTGGGATTAGATGTGTAACATTAACGTTCCCTCCTGTTGATCCGGATGACTCAAATAAAGAAGCTCTAGTACTGTAGTATAAAGTGCGTCATTCATTTAATAAACGTCTAACCCATCTTTATATAGGAAGATGGATGTTTATTATGGATCTACACTGAAATAGAGTTAAATTAATTCTTATTTAAATAAAAATACAGTATAAGAATAAATGGAGTTTTTTTTTCAAATTTAAAATTTTCAGCTCTTAATAAAGTATCTATAAGACTTTTTACCCAAATACCATATTTTTATGTTTAAATAATTATATGTATTATATTATTAACATTAATACTTTTTGCATTAATTAAATTCACAAAATAAATTTAGCTACTTTTTTTAATATGAATTGCTTCATTTAAAATTTTGATTTTTGTGTATAAAGGCTTCAACTTTAATTAGCTTTTTAAATTAACTATTCTATTCTCGTGAGATGATACGTATATGCTTGGAATCTGGCATTTCCCAAAGGAAAACTTTTTTCTTTACTAAGTAAACCTCTTTGACTTCTAAATAAAGTTGTTTAGGAGAGTCTTGCAATTATAATGATAGTTGAAACGTTTAAATCGGCCCGGTGGATCGCGAGATATTAGTATTTTTGTCTTCGCGACTATATGTTGCTTCTTTAAAAGAAAACATATAATCGCGAAGACAAAAATACTAATATCTCGCGATCCACTGGGCCGATTTAAACGTTTTAACCATATTTATAATCGCAAGACTCTCCTATACAACTTTATTTAGAAGTCAAAAGGTGGTTTACTTGTAAAGAAAAAGGCTTTTTTTTGGGAAACGCCAGATTCAAAAATAATAAAAAATACAGTATATAGTAAACATATCTCCACTATTTACTATGTTGTTTCACTGGTTCTTTTGCGGATCACGAATTAATTAAGAAAAAAAAATAGGTTTATATATATATATATTTTAAATGCCTATTACATCTTTTATGCCAAACTAATATACTATTAAGGATCTATAGTTTATTATACCTAGAGATGTAATCAGCTGGAATGACTCAGCTTGGCTCACTAAAGCCATAGCTGAAGTCAAGCCATAGCATAAATAGCCATGGTGCAGCCAAGCCATGCATATATCATGGCTTGAGTTAGCCAAGCTGTTTAAGTTATGGCTTAGTTTTCTGAGCCGCTGCTAACTATGGCTTAAGCTATTATGAAGTTACAGAACTTAAATCGGCTACATCTGTAAAGTTTATCAGCTTGGCTCAAGCTATGGCTAAAAGCCAAGCCGAAAGCCATATTTCTCTGATTCAAGTCACGATTTTAAAGGCTTGGCTTGATAGTGGCTCTGGTATCAAGCTGTGGCTAGAGCCAACTTCAAATGGAGCCGATAACATCTCTAATTATACCCAGAGCTCATTATAATAAGACTCGTTAAGCTCTATAGTAATCTCTATACATATATGTATATAAAGTTTTAAACACTCTTATGATTAACTCTATTCATATGAATTAATGTTCTTTACGTTTTAAACCTCTTTAACATAGCTTAGAAATTTTTTATCTATTTTTAAAAGACATCTATGTACTGTTAGTTTTCTTTAAATAACTCAGCTATGTTTAACGATTTAGTAATTACATATTCGAAAATAGAGATGGTTTTAATTTTTATTTTTTACTTGTGTAGTATTACATTCTTAAAAAGTACTTTAAACTGTATAAATACAATTGTAAATGATTGACCAATCAGAAGAAAGTTATCCTAGGGTTAGAAGAAGTGGTTTATATAGTAAAATTGCCTTCTCAACATTTTTTATTAGTGCACCGAAGTAGGTTTAGACACTAGTTTCTCTATTATTTGCGTTTTTTTTTACTATTTTCCTTTGTTTTTGTCTTATTGGATTAATAAAAATTAACGGATTTATTGGCACTTGGTCACATGATTGCACACAGCTTTAGATACAGCTACCCCTGCAGGACCATGAAAGATCGACAATATGCACCAATCAGATGATCTACACTAATAAAACAATCGAATTTTTAAAGTAATAAAACTTACGTTAGGGTTAGGGTTATAACCGATGTTAGGGTTTTTTTCTATACTAAAATTTTGCGGAGAATTTTTTTTGTTAGTGCGCAGAAGGTGGTTTCATAGAGAGTCGATTGTTAGAAGAGATCTGATTGGTGCATCTGCGCTGATCTTTCATGGTCCTGCTGGGGTAGCTTTTAGATACAGACACATAATATTCCGTTTTATGGATACATACTGATCTGCTAGCTAATTAGATCGTTGGTTTATTAGATGATCGAAAATTTTTTATTTGGATTCTATTGATTTTATTAATAATAATTCAAATAAATAAAAAAAAATCATAAAGTTTGGTAAGAAACCTTCGATCAAGGTCATGAAAAATTTTCTCGGTTTCTTATTTTTGACAGCTTTTTAAAACTTTGATTGAAGATATCTTGACAACTATCTTTATTTTGATTGTATGGGTTTTAAGAATTTAAATAAAAAAATTTTTGATCGAATTTTGTTAAGTAGTTGTTGAGATACCTTCAATCAAAGCCATGAAAAAATTTTTCTGGATTCTTATTTTTGATAGACGTTTGAAATTTTTTAAAATTTTAATTGAAGATATCTCGACAACTACCTAATTAAACTCGATGAAATTTTTTTTTTATTTAGATTATATGGATTTCAAGAATAAAAAATTTTGATCGAATTTGGTTAGGTAGTTGTTGAGATACCTTCGATCAAAATCATAAAAATTTTTTCCTGGCTTCTTATTTTTGAAGTATTTTAAAACTTAGGTCAAAAATATCTCAACAAACAACCAACCAAATTCGAAGAAAACTTTTTTTATTTGAATTCTTAGAATTTATAAGTTCTAAATAAGAAAAAGAATATTGAGTTTAGTTAAGTGGTTGTCAAGAGAACCTCGATTTAAAAAAGTGGTATAGCAATATGTTGATCATCTAGTAAACTAGTGATCTAATTGGCTGGCATATCAAACACGTGATCGGTTAGGGTGTTGCTAGAGGTTGGAACCGCAAAAGTTTTATTTTTGATAGATCTGCAGTTATTGATTACGTTCTTGATGCACTTTTAGTAAAATATTTTTGAACTTTGAGCGAAAATATCTCAATAACTACTTGACCAAATTCGATAAATTTTTTTTTTTGTTTTAATTTTATAGATATATGGAATTCAAATAAAATAAAAAATTTATCGATTTTGATTAGCAGTTATTGAAATATCTTCACTCAAAGTTAGTAAATAATTTTTTTTTTTTTTTTTTTTTTTATACAACATGCTATTGACCAAAATTTTTATTAGTATTGATAGTAAGAAATAATACATATTATGAAAGTATAACTAGTCATATATACAATTTTAAATTGTTTATTTTAAGTAGTTTATTTGAAGGTTCTATACTAGTTGCTATATCTGAAATCTATTTGAAAATTTTTTATTTAAACTCTCTAGTCTTATAATATTTTACTTATATTTTATCTATTTTTATCAAATTTATCTAATCTTATATTACTTCATTAGGAAGATATCTGAGCTGATATATATTCACAAATTTTATAATTCAGAACCTAAGTCTCTATCTTTTTACTAACTCCTAATTGATAGAGTGCTATAGAATCTAACTATGCTAGCTATATCTTAATTTAGCTTGCATATACTCTTATTTGATATTTGTATAAACCTATTTCTTACTATAACTCTTTACTAAATTAGTCTCTTATATTTTATTAAATATTTAATAAGACAGATCTTTTTAAATTTAGTTAGCTACTAAGCTAGATTAGTATTATTATATGACTTTTATTCTTATAGTCATCTGAGTGTAATGAACTTATTTGCATCTTACTTGATAATATCTTTTTTATATAGGCTTCTTTGTTAGATCAAGTATTAAATAGTATAACTATTAAAATTTATACTATTTTATTTAACTTGAAATTTCTATTATACAGATCAACTGCTCATAGATCTTTTTTTTTTATATTCAGCAGTCATGCCATGACTTTATTTAGATTTGTTTTCCATTTAAAAATAGCATTAATTAGCTATATACTATCTAATGTCTAATTTTTTAAGTCTTAACTCACTCAGTTATCCTGAGAATACCTTTGTGTAATCTGCTATAGTAACTTTGTCCTATACTAATGTGACTTATAACATGTATAAATTACATATAGCTAATAGGAAGAACACTACAGCCTATTATGACTAACTTAAAAACCAACTTGCTACTACTCCTTCCTTTACTTCCTAAGCTATACTATCTAATACTATTTTAAGACTAATATTATAATTTTCTGTGTTCTCGTCCACTCTACCTGTCGCTTTTCTTGTTGTAGCTTTCTTTTTAGATCGTTTTTCCTTTTTTCCACCTGTGTAAATTTTTCTTTCCTAGAAATGTTTTCTTTTTTCTCCCATGCTTTTGTGTCTTTGCATCATTTTTTCTATATTTCTTTATATACCAATTCTATTTAAATATGCTAGAAAAGGCTCTAGAATCTCATTGTTATTCTTTCTGAGCCTAGTAGTACCTAGATTTTTTCTGCATCTTCTTTGTATAAGATTCTTCTTATCTATTCTTTCTTTTTTTCTGGTTTTTTTTCGTATTTCTGTTGAAAGATTTTTTGCAAGTCTTCTAAGTTCCAGTTTTTATTTTTCTTTTTATCTTTCTGCAGTCGTTCCCATGCTTCTTTTTCAATTTTTTCTAGTGCCTGATATGCTTTTTCGCATGTGATTAGATGATCTATTGTTTTATTTTCTCTACTACACCTTTTGCATAAGCTGTTTTTATATAGGTATAGCTCTCTACTATTTAGAACTCTAACTGTTAGAAAGAGGTTTTCGATATACTTGATCTTGAAAAGACATAGATAGTTTACTTTAGAATTTTGATATTAGTTGTGGCATCCTTCTAATATTTCTTTGAAAGCTTTCCAGTCTTACTTCTGAATTCTTGCTTAGTGTTCGTCATCATTCTTTTTTCTTAGCTAAGTCCATTCTACTTTAGATGATGTTTGGACTACTCTTTTAACGAATGCTCTTAGTGGAGTTTCAAGATTTATTCCCTTTCATTCAAGTATATACTTTATACTACTATTGCTAGTATTGTTTAGTCTCATAATGTAAGCCATTTGTGAACTCTCTTTTGCTAAGGTATCTGCTAGATCGTTATAAGTATCATTTGAGTGACTTTTGATTTTTGTAAATTTTAGTAGTAATGCTTTGCTTTTGCAAGCTTTTTGGATTGCACACAGAATATTGCTATTCTTGAACTTTAGCTATTCTCGTACTTTTCCTTTTTTCAGACATTTCTTGACTGCAGAGATTACACAGGTACTATCTGTTCTTATTTCTACTATATACTCATTTGGTACTAAAAAGATCGCTACTAAACAAGCTATCAGCTCTGCTCGAGTAGATAAGAACCAGTTTTCAATTCTACCTTTGCTTCTAAACACTATATTATTTGTGCTATCTATTTGTACTATACTATATCCC
>CAJVPM010001121.1:0-13184 GCA_910592325.1 Scutellospora calospora
TAGAACACGTGAAGATAAATTAAAAGGCTCTGAAGTAGGTTTAATAGTTAGTAAAATATAGAAAAAGCATATAGGACTTGCTGTACTGTCTCCTGTTAACTCTGCATAGTTAGGATCCTCTAATACTTTGTATGTAACTAGAATATAATCTAATCTTGTATTAAGTATTCTAACTACTGTTTTTCGGAAGACTTCTAGGAGTACAATTGGTCTAACATTTGAGAGATCATAATTCCAATCTTTGTTCTTAGAGATTGAGTATAGCTGACCTATTTTCTACTTGATTGGAATATCTCCTATAGCCAGGCACCAATTTGCTAATATTATAAAGATTTTTTAGACTACCTTTCCCACTCTTTTAATTAGAGGGTAGCTTATTCTTGATGCTCTGGTACTGATTTGTTTTTTGTTTTGCTAAGGGTGTTCCTCTATTCTTCTTCTGAAACTTGATCAGATAAGTTAGAGTAAATATCTTCACTTAGCTTTTCTATAGGATTATAAGCCCTAATCCATTTTGAAGATAGGGAGTTTTGTTTTGTATTACACTTCCAAAATTGCCTCATAAAGTGTGATCGTACTTCACTTTGTACTTCGCTTTTTTCTGTAAACAAACCTTCTCTTCTTCTCTAGCTTTTATTACTCTGTCAATTTTGACTTTTTTAGAAGGCCTTTTGAGAAGACTATTAAGCATATGCTTTAGCTTTCCTTGAATTACTTCACATCGAGCATCAATATATATATTTATATTTGCAAGTTCTTCTTTTTTCCTTTCTTGCTATGCTTTAGCGCTAAGGATTTTCCACTAGTCTTTAAGGTCCTCATGTCTATTGGTAGTCTATTGCTCTTCTGTTATCTGTTCTATTTGAGTTTTATATTTTCTATTGAGGCTGACTATCTTTGAGTTTGCTAGATGATATTTTTCATCATCTATATTTTGATCTAATTTTCTGGTACAGATATGACAAATCTTCCCTAGAAGTTTTAGATCTTTTTGGATTTTATTGCTAGTACTTAGCTTCTTTAGAGATACTTTGTTTGCAGATATCTTTTAATTTGGAAGAGTAGCGTATGCACTTTCTATGATTTTATTTGCAATGATGTCCTATAGTTCATCTATGTTTTTATTTGCACAGATTTCTTCTAGAGGTTTGTTGTTGCTTTCTATATTGAGCTCTTTTATTAACTTTTCATCTAGCTTTGTTCTATAGTTTATCCAATTCTCTTCTTCTGCCTTATCGAGTTTAAGTATTCTTTTCTTCTCTTTTGTATGCTTCTCTTTTGCTAGTGAGTTTGTTTTTTGTACTATCCCAGTACCTTGACTTGCTAATACAAAATTGTGATCACTCCCTGTGATATACTCTGCTTCTGCTATCTCACATTTCAAAATACACTGACATAATCTGCTTGAAGTCCAGATGTAGTCTATTCTTGTACTAGCTATCTTGTTCGTCCATATGATCTCTTTTTTGTATGAGTACATTACTCTGAATACGTCTTTAAGGCTTGAGTTTTCTAACCATTTTAGGAGTGGGAGAGACTGTTTTCTACTTGAGGTATTGTTGTTTTGATCTAAGTTTTTGAATCTGATATCATTGAAGTCACCCATGATGATAACTCTAATATTGTTTCTTTCACAATCTCTAATCTTTCTGATTACTTGCTGTTAGATTTTCTTCTTTTCTTCTTTATCGTTTAGTAGGATATATACACAAATTACTAGTAATTTTTACTTTTTAAATAATATTAGTATATTAGTATAGTAGTTACTATATCTTGTCATCTGTCCTATATGCTTTTTCTATATTTTACTAACTATTAAACCTACTTCAGAGCCTTTTAATTTATCTTCACGTGTTCTAGTCCAAAATCCTATATAGTCATTTCTATTTTTGAGTATAAATTTGCCTTATCACTCTGTGATATTTGTTTCATTAATTCCTAATATGTCTATATAATTATCTACTACCTATTTTATTACTAAATCTAATTTATGACTATTAGCTTTCAGTCTATTAATATTGTGTGTAGCTACTTTTACTATTCTAAAGTCTGATTTGGTTTGATCATTGACTAAATTTTTCCTATGCTGTTAAGCAAGTTTTCCTTCTTGTTCGTGCTAGGATTTCTTTAATTCAACTGGTGCTACTATTAGGAGCAATTTGCTTCTATTCTCTTTATATTAACAAGTTCCTCTTCTAAGTATTGAAGCTGTTGCAATATATATTTTAAGGAAGATTCTTGATCTTCTTAATGATCTTGATTTTTGAGCACTGTTCTGATGTTTCTTCTGCTTCTTTTTAAGGGTACATGATTTTCTGATATGTTGTCTGTTATTTCTTCACTATTGCTTAATTCATTACTAACTGTATCTCTCTAATTTCATAGTGCTTCTGAGGCTTCTCTCTCTGGTATACTCTTTGACTCGTATCTGTTACTCTCTCTATTATATATCATATTTTGTATGTATTTAGAGCACTCTACTTTAGGGTCTAATTCTGATTCTTTTCTTTTTCCTAAGCTTTTATTACTTCTTACTTATGTAGTTTCTTGTTTATTATATGCTTTGCTAAATACTCTTTTAGTATTGTCTGCCTCACAATTTGCCTATCTTAGCTTAACATTATTGTAATATATTGCAAACTTTGAACTTTTTGTTAGGTCCTCTTCTGATTCAAAGTATACTGTTGCACTTCTTATTCTGTTATCGTTCGTGTTTTTGAAGATATGTAATGCTTTCGCACTCGATCTTCTAACTTGTCTCCATAGAAAGATTTCATTTGTGTTTTCTGGTAGATTAAGAAGTCTTGTATTGAATCTGTTTCTTGTATATAGCATATCATGTTTGTCGACTCTTGCTGTTAATATTACAAGTAAGTGATTACTGAAAGGCAGACACTATGTCTTATCTAGAAGTCTTTTGTTGTATATATTTTCTTTGAATTCTACTACAGCCCTGGTTCTACTCATAGAACTTCTTATTATTTCAATATGTTCAATTCTTCCTATATGTTATACCATTTCAAAGATTTGAGATCTCTTCGTTCTATTCAATAAGTCCTATATAGTAATCTTGTTTAAATCATTTTTGACTTCTTCAAAGAAGTTTACTTGCCTTCTAGTAGGCGATTCATCACTTTTGCTTTTATAAATATTAGCATTTTTATTTCTACTTCTGTATATATATATGTCTTCTAGTTCTGATCTTGCTTGCTTTTCTAATTCAAGTCTTGTTTGCTCTTCTCTTTTTCTTATTTCTTCGTACGTAGTATGATTCTCTTTTCTTTCTTCTTTGGGTATCACTTTTGATTTTGAAAGACTTATCTTCTTAACTGATTGCTCAGAGTTACTTTTACCTCTCTTGTTTTCTTTTCTGTTTTGGTTGTTAATTTCTGTTATACTTAAGTGATTTGCTTCTGAATTCTTCTCTTCCTTTATTAATTTGAACTGTTCGTATTCTTCTTTTCTTTCTGCTAATCTTTTTTGCGTATCTTCAAAACCTTTTTCATAGTTAAAAATTAGTACACACTATAGGTTTCCCTTAGAAAACTCCTTATAAATTTTTTTGATATGAGCGTTTTCTCTTAGTGCCTATTTTAGTGATTTTACTTAGTGTTCTGCATTATCTCCTAATACATTTGCTGCTGAAACTTTTGCTTTGATTTCTTTTATATTTTTACATCTTTCTTCTCTTGATACCTATATACTATTGTCTAGTGATTTTGTTAGATCTAATACGTTTTTTTGAGTTGTTTTAATTCCTTCTATATTCTTTGCTATGTTTCTAGTTATAGTTATTGCTTTTGTTTCACATTGAGTCTTAACTGAGGTCATTTTTACTTCTATAAGCTCTACTCTAGGTGATTCCTCTATGTTTGTTGATTTTATACTCATTTTATTTATTTCTAGTTCTTGTTCGTTAGAATAAATATTTGTCTCATTGCTTTCTTGTTTTAGAATATATTCTACTTTCTCGATCCCTTCATGTATTGCTGCTCTTCTAATTACTTTTCTCCATTCTCTTGCTGCTGTAACTACTTCATTTTTTACCCCTATTATTTCTGCTACTATCTTGTCTACATGTTCTTCAAATCCTATTAATGACTTGCTTGCTTCAGCTAAAATTTCTTTACCATATTCCTCAGCTATTTTCTTAGTTATTCTCATCATCTTTTCTCTATTCTATATCTTCTTATTGACTAATTAGTCTATATATTTAATGCTGTTTTTTATATATATTACTGAGAACTAATCTTCTGTTTGAGGTTTCTTAAGTAACTTCGCTTTTTTTCTAAAATTCTCTAAGTTTTTTCTGCTTTGCCAGTGAATTGTCTAGTTTTGGTTATACGTGATAGCAAATAAGTTACTACTTACAGTATTATGACAAAAACTATAATAATTATAACAAAAGTTGCAACTGCTACTATGGAATTATAACTACAACTCTAGGCATTGTAAAAAGTTAGATTTAATATCTTATATTGTATTAAATCTTAAATTGATTCATTTATATGATATAATTCATTGTAATTTATATAGTAAAAATATTTTACAATATAATTTATATAATGCAAAATTAGAAAAAATTTATGAAATTATGCAATACTTAGCCTCTGAGACTTTATGTAAAAAATTATTTACTAAAGCATCAGATATTTATTTTTTTGGAATGATTTTGTAAGAAATTTTTTTAGGAAAAGTTTATGTTTTTATAAAGTAAATATAATAAGTATAATAAATTAGAATTAGTTATAAAAATTTGTAAAAGGTTAAGACCAACTATTCTTGAAAGTATACCACTACATTATGCAGAATTTTTAAAAAAATGTTGAGATAATGATAAAAAAAAAAAGACCTTCAGCTTCAGAGAATTATAAAACTATTATAATTTAAAAAAATAATTTATCAAATTTATAGAATTATGACAATAGAAAATATTTTAATTATTAATTAAAACTTAATCTACAGTAATAAGTTTAATAGTTGTTTAAATAAATTATATAATTGCAGTATTGCAAATATTGCAGATAGTATTTCAGATAATATTAAAAATACACTAATGGATTCTAATATACTATATATTCATTCAAATCATGAATAAAAATATTAAATTGCGAATCTAGTTCTAGAATTTAAAAAAACAGTCCTGGACTTGATCTTTTAAATCACATGAAAATACAATACATTTTATAAGATACTGTAGCGGTAGATCAGATCCTGTAATTGAACCTAGCTACTGCACAAAAATGCGCAGATGATCCTCGATTTTGATTGGCTAAGAGTGACGATCAAAAATTTTGGCTAGAATTACTCAAAATTTTACTAATGAAATCACTACTGCGTATTAAGTGAAAATTGTTCCTGGGCTGATTTTAACATAGCGCGGGCCTATTTCTTTGAAAATTTATATTTTTAGAATGAAAAAGTTAAAAAGTTAATTCCGGCCAGAATTGAGTAAACAATGATGTAATGCGGACCAAAATTTTGCAGATCTACGGCCGTTAGCCAATCAAAATCGAGGATCATCCGCGCATTTTTTGTGCGGCAGCTAGGTTCAATGATCCAGTATCAGATCCTAAATTGAATCTATCGAATAAGTCCATCCAATCAAATTAATTTTGTATTGTTATAATAATTCACCAAGACCTATAAAATGTATTGTGTTTTCATGTGATTTAAGGACCAGTCCTTGTAAGGACCGGTTAGGATTCGGTCCCAAAAGACCGATTAACATCCCTAATCATGAGGAATTAACATTAGTGAAAAAACGTCCTCATAAGAAGGATAATATTATATAAAAAGAGATCAAAAGAAGATAAGTTCTTGGCTTGAAAAGAATAGTTAAAATTTAATTTACTAGCATTAATTTAGAATACTTGGTTTTATATTTCACGTTAGGTAGATATAACAATTTTATTATCTTTGTTAAATGCATAGTGAATTTATTAGAAGACAAATCTAGCTGGATATAACAAACTTTTTTCACCAGTTTAATTATAATTTCTGTTGAATCAAGCAAATTTTTTCTAAATTTTTTTTTTTTTAACTTTTTGAATAGGTTTGTAAATTTCTTAAAATTTCAATAAAAAAAAAATTGGCTTGATTTCTACTCTCCCCATATAACGAATTTTAATTTTGTTTTCTTTTACTTTTAAAAAATCAAATTCTGGTTTTCTTCTGGAATTGATTTTTTAAGTTATTTTGGCCTTAATTATAAATTTTTACGAAATAATAAAAACAATTTTTCCGTGTCTCTACCCGCGGATAACTAATAACTAGATTTATCAAAAAAATCTCAAATATCTTTTTTTTAAATTCAAATAGAAATAAATTATATAACTCACATCTCACATTCGTATTGCTACAAACTAATTATTATCTTTCCTCTTCTTTCTAGAAGAATCCTTTTTAATAAATGCATGATGCATATATGTAATCATTGCATCACAATTCACTGAGATCACCCTCTCAGCATTATCATCAATTTTATGAAAAGCTTTAACGTGCTTCTTAAGCCTTTTAAAAGTACCTGGAACAATTCCAGTACAAATAAGACACCCAAAAACTGGGACATGTCCGAGACCAAGTTCTAATGCACCCTCCGTATCAAGTAAATAAGGTGGTGGTGGTATTCTATCCGCGCAAAGTTGTTCTGCTTCTCTTTTGAGAGTTGGTATAAGGATTCCTTCTAAAAACTCATTAGAATATTCTAATTCATCAATTATAGGTGGATTTAAGAAGCTCGGGCACATAGACAAATATGCATACAGTGGGTCACGGATGCTTATTAGAGATTCCTCTGGTGACTTTTGAACAGTACCGTAAGTTAATTTCCTTAAACGTTTCATAACTCTAGTTCGCCTTCTAAGAATTGAATTTGGACTCATTGGATCTTGACTCCATTGACCATTTGATTTAGGCCTTTTAACAGTTCCTTGTTGAATGTTGGTGTCAACCGATTTTCGTTTGGCGGTGGCCGATGATTCTTCCTGAACATATTCTTCACATGAAATTCTTTGTACAATTTGAAAAATTCTTATTTTATATTTCTGCCAGTCTTCCAGCAAAAAAGGATTGGATCGTATCATTGACACCAATTTTTTATATTCTTTATCATTTTGTAGCATTAAAGATGTTTCTTTATCGAAATCAGCAAGTAACCTTTCAAAAAGTAATCCTTGATCTCTAACTTGTGATTGATATAAATTATTGGTCCATTCATGATAATGTTGAGCTTCTTTATAAATGTTTTCAATATTTATTCTCAGATTATTCAATTTGAGTCGAGTATTAGCATCAGCATCCATAAGAAATGCAATAGTGTTCTTGACATGACTAACCCAATAATAAGATAATTTATTTTTAGTAACTGGTAAATTTAATTCAGGTATTACAGGTACAATAAGTCCGAGAATTTCGTTATCAAGTTTAAAAGTATCTTGAAATACACGAGAACTAATAAATATTAATATTAATAAATAAAAAAAATTTAATTAAATAACGAAACACTATTAAACAATATATAAAATAGTAAATCAAAACTACCTAAATGTTCTTTGGAACATACAATCCCTGCAAGAGCGAACACCAGGAACCCAATACACAGTGGGGGTTCTCTCATCAGTTTTACAAAACTGACAACCATTTTTAAAAGTTAATAACCTTGCGAAAGTTTGCTGATTAATTCCTAAAGGAGGATCTTTATCTTTAAAAATAGTGAACCGATTTCTAGAAATACACCATATTTCTCCAGCTAATGGATTAATATTCTCGTCCAATATATTTTTGAAATCTTTACATACACACGCCATCGCAAGAAGATCGGATGGCCGCAAATTATAACAGATAGACATGAACATTTTTGTAGATATATTATCTTGCATTTTTCCTTCATAGGTAATTGGAGTGGAAAGAGCATTCATAATTGTTACGATATTTGAATGCTCATTTGGGTACGGGAACTGCTCGTCAGTTTCAATTCTGAATATTTAAAATAAATTAGATTATATGTTTTAATAAGAATTATACTTGACTACACCATTCTACCTGTTAATTTGTGTCATTTCGACGAGATAGATTACGAAGATTTTTGAAATTCTAAACTTGAAGTTAACTATATGATTGGTCGATCCATGCATGATTATTAGCCAATAAAATCAAGGATATAGGAAACTACCCCAACCAGAAAAAAAATTCCGGTTACACAACATTTGTACTACATTCTGACCAACGCCGTAGTACAAATGTTGTGTAACCAGAATTTTTTTTCTGGTTGGGTAGTGTTTTAACTGATGGTCAGCTGGCTAATGCGGCTAAAGTAGGCCAACATTAAGAGTTAGTTTGGCCGGCATTAAGAATTAATTAGGCTAGGAATTAAGAGTTAGTTGGGCCGGCATTAAGAATTAGTTAGGCTCGGCATTAAGGATTAGTTGGCCCGGTATTAAGAATTAGTTTGACTCGGTATTAGAAATTATGATTAGAATTAAGATATACCTAATAAGATTGTAATTTTACATAATTTTTTATAAGATTTGGTAAATTGGATTTATATAGAAATAAAATTTTAATTATATAATATATAAAGTCTAATGATCTAGTATAGTAGATAGATTATTAAATCATCATGCAATAAGTTTGGGATTCAAATCCTATTCTTGACAATTTGAATAATTTTTCAAATCTTGTATCTAATTTATAGTAAACTTTGTTCATTTCTAAGAGTTGTAATTTTGTAAATCATATTGTACTAATATTAATCAGATATTAAAAACGTAACAAAATATTAGAGTTGTATTATATAAATAAATCAAGATAAGATCTATAGGTAGAAGGTCTAATAATCTTAGTGTAATAGTTAGATTACCAGATTGCTATACAAGAGGTCTGGGATTCAAATCTTACTATTGACGAATTTGAATAATTACTCAGATCTTTGTATCTAACTTATAGTAAACTCTATTCATTTCTGGAGTTATAATATTGTAAATTAAGTTACACTAAGTTAATCGAAAATTAGAAGTATAGCATAATGTTACATGAAGAAATCTTGATAGGATCTACAGACAGAAGACCTACATGGTAGAAATCCAAAGTTGATAAAATAGTATAGCTTTCAATAGTCATACTAGCTAACACTTAATTCAATAAGAAATATTACTAAGAAAACATGAATTGAGATAGATACAAATAAGTTCAATTCATAGTAGAGAATTAGCAATACCAACTTGGTTTAGTAGCTAACTAAATTAGAAGGATCTGTTTCATGAAGTATTTTAAAAGGGAGAATATGAATACTAGCAGAGAGCTATAGCAGAAACTAAAGTTATACAAATATCTACAAGAGTCTAAGCTAAGAGAGTTCATGAAATAAGTATAAGCTGCTCTAGTAGGTTTGCTTCGAGATTAACTAAAGCTCTGCATACTCATAATAAGTTGAACAATATGTATCTTAAGAGGATCTAAGCTGAAGTCAATAAATAAATCTGCAACAAGCTAGCTAGCTTAAGCAGTTAAATATTACAATAATGCTATTTTGTAATGATATAGATTAGTTGAACAGAGTATTTAAATAGATAACTCACAAGCAAGTTACAGGTATAGCAGTATAGTATAGTACTAATAGATGGTCTATTACCTGTATAGCAAACTACTTAAATTAGACAATAACTAAAGTTGTATATGTGGCTTAGGGGAGGAACAGAAATCAGCTAATTTCTTAGGGAAGTAGGAGGTTAGAAGTTCAGTCAAGTCAAATATTATATTAATTATAGAATATACTATAATATATAGTCAGGTGGGAGGTGAGAGGAGGAGCTCTATAGTAAATTAAAATTACCTAATTTCTGTCCCTCCTCTTACTATACACTCTTTATGTAATTACAAACTATAAAAGAACCTCATGTAGAATCTCATATATCAAACTAATAAAATTCACTCAACAATATAAGCCACCTTAAAAATAAAAAATAAAAAAAATAAAAAAAAAATAAAAAAAAAAAGATCTATAGGTAAAGAATCTATATAGTAGAAATCTAGAGTTAGATAAAGTAGTATAAATTTTAATAGTTATATCAGTTAATACTTGATCTGACAAAGATTTCTAAATATGAAAATATAGATTGAGTAAGTATGAGTAAATTCATAATATTAAGTATTATAACAATACTAACTTGGCTTGATAGCTAATTAGATTGAAAGAATCTATCACTGAAATATTCAGAAGAATACAAAAATCTAATCTAATGAAGAGTTATAGCTAAAATTAAATTTGTACAAATATCAAATAAGGATATATGTAAACTAGATTAGGATATAGTATAGTATAGTTAGTTTATGATATATATTAGTTAGATATCTCCTAAAGTAAAGTAGTATAGAGTTTGAATTAACTTAACAAGTAATAAATATGATAAGTAAGATAAAGCTAAAGAGTTTAAATAGAAAATCTTCTAAGAAATTTTAGATATAGTAGCTAATATAGAACTTTTAAATGAACTACTTAAATTAGATAACCTAAAATTATATGTATAGCTAGTTGTACTCTTATAATATATATCACATTCTATAATTAAGAAATTAATAAAGTTAGCTGATAGTATTTGAATAAAGTAAAAAAAATAAAAAATAAAAAAATTATATAATATATAAAGTTTATTAAATTTTTTATTTGTTAAGTTTAATTCAAAAACTAATCAACTCTTTCTGATGATCACTAGAACTGAAATAGAGTAAACAGAAAAAGACTAAGAAATAACTCTAACTATCTAGTAAGAAAAAAATATTGAACAGCATAAGGGATAATATCCTAAACTAAGCAGAGTATAGTTTTTGAACTATTACCACTAGTTTTATAAGAGGCCTACTAAAGCTTTGCTACTAACCTTAGTGAGTCTTAGTTTTTTCTTGACCTAATAGATAACTTGTAGAAATATTGCAGATAAACTCACCAAACTACTTGAACTGGGTTAAGTAACAATACACTCTCTCTTCTGGCTTATGATTTTTGGTTTTATCTAAATAAACTCCTTATATTAAAGTTCTGTGATTTTTTCTTTTTTTTCTTTTTTCTCTTTTGAAAAATAGAAATTGAGTTTCTTCTTATAAATAATGATCTTTGTTTATTCTTACTATTTTTGAATTATCATGGAGAAAGCAACCACATAACAAATTGGTCTGTTTAAATCTTTGTTGTGCTACATATAAGTAACTACATATATCCAGTTTCTAAAAAATTCAGCTAAAATACAAGACAAATTAATCAAAAGATAGTGTTCAGTTAGAAATTATACAAGATATGCTTATATTGTTATAACATAATATTTTTGTTCCTAGTTCAGACTAAAAGATAATCATTTTCTTTTTTATCTTTGTTTGTTTCTTTTCATTTTCTTTTTATTACTTCTACATTAGTATTTTTTCTTGTAGTAGGTTTTTACTTAGGTAGATAATAATCATAGATTGTAATTACTTAAATCTGTGCAATTTTTATTTTTAGTTCTTATTGTTATAGCTAGGTTTTTCTTTATTTTTTTTTCAAAGTAGACTTTTAGAAGGGATAATTAGAAACTTAATATTGCAGTCAGAACGGGCTATGAGTTCTACATCATTATCTTTACTATCAAAATATTGGAATATATAAGAGAGTAAAGGAAGAGAAATGCTCATTATAGCAGGTCATTCACAGGTCTGTATAAAAACTGATGAAGCTACACTTTAGAAAACAGAAAATATTGCTATATATAGAGCTTATGATTAGTCTTTTATTGGTTTTTGTATTACAAAAATTTCAAATAAAGTTGTAGCCTAACTGCTGAATTCAAAAAAAATTCAAAAAAAAATTTGTTAAGTTTAATTTTTTTTTTTTTTTTTTTTTTTTTTGTTATTAAAACTACTTCTTTGACTGATTAGATTTTATTAGTTTGTTATTATAGAGCTACTACAAGAATAGTCTTCTAAGGTTTTATAGTTATATGATAAGAATATAACAAACTACATATACAATTTTATTCGTTATCTAATTTAAGTAGTCTGCTATACAGATAATTAATTATTTGTTGGTTATATACTATGCTACTATATCTACAACCTGCTTGTGAGTTACTATTTAAACACTCTGATTATTAACTCTTTTCTCTATCTTAAACTAATATTACTATTATATCTAATTGCTTAAGCTAGCTAACTTGTTTGTAGATCTATTATCATATAACTTAGATCTTCTTAGAATATATTTGCTCAATATATTGTAAGCTGCAAAGCTCTGGTTAACCTTAGAAGTAATTCTTACTAGAGTAATCATATGCTTATTTTATAGATTCATCTAAATTAAACTTTTATTAATATTTGTATAAACCTAGTTCCTGCTATAGCTTTTTACTAGATATAATCTTCTAAGATTCTAGTCAGATATTTTACAAAGTAGATTCTTCTAATCTAATTAGCTACTAAGCCAAGTTGATATTGCTACTAATATAAGACATTAGGCTACATTATGCAATAGATTTACTTGTATTTATTCGATCTATATCTTTTATACTTAAGTTTTTTACTAGATCAAATATTAACTAATATAACTATTAAAATCTGTACTAATTCACTAGACTCAAGATTTCTACTATACAGATTCTTTGTCTATAGATTCTATCAAGATTTAATTATATAATATAACTTGAACATTGTGTTATACTTTCAATATCTGATTGATATTAGTGCAATATAATTTACAGGGTTATATCTCAGAAATGAACAGAGTTTATTATAAGTTAAGTACAAAAATTTGAATAATTATTCAAATTTGTTGATAGAAGAATTTGAACTTTAGATCTCTTACATAGTAGTCTAGTAATCTAACTACTATACTAAGATTACCAGACCTTTTAATTAATTATTTTTGTTTTTTTTTTGTTTTTTTTTTTGTTATTAAAGCCATTTTCTTAGCTGATTAGATTTTATTAGTTTGTTATTACAGAACTATCACATAAACAGTTTTCTAAGGTTTTATAGTTATATAATAAGTATACAACAAGCTATATATACAACTTTAGTTATTATCTAATTTAAGTAGTCTACCATATAGACAATTGACTATCTGTTAGTTTTACACTATACTGCTATACCTGCAACCTGCTTATGAGTTACCTATTTAAACACTCTGATTATTAACCTTTCCTCCTATCTCAAACTAATAT
>CAJVPM010001122.1:0-13183 GCA_910592325.1 Scutellospora calospora
GTTTCTCCTTGGTCAATACCATTATTTACATTATATGGCTCAGTAAGTCCTAAATTTGTAATTACTCTGTTTGTGTGATTAGTTAAAAGATTAGTTATAATATTGCATAATTGAAAAGGGATTTGAATTCGTTCTAGGACAAGTTTAAGAAGATCAAGATTAACAGAGTAATAGGCTTTACTTATATCCTGAGATAAAAGCCATAGCTCTTTTTTGTTGCAGTATGAATCTTCAATTATATTATTTAGTATATGAATAGGAGTATTTGTACTATTGCCTGGCAAAGCTATATAATTATGTGAATTAAGAATTTTGTGAGAGGTGAAGATTGAGTTAAGTCGAGTTATTAGAATTTTGATATAAAGTTTTTTGATGTGTTCAATAAGACTAATTAGACATGTATTATTGAGATCCCATCAAAAGTAGATTTTTTAGAAATAGGAAAGATACGACTATCTTTCCAATATTTTGGAATTGTTTGTATTGTTAAGTATCAGTTAAGTAAAGCTGTGATTGCTTGAATTGTATATAAGCCAGAATGCTTTATCATTTCATAGCTAATTCCAGAAGGTTTACAAGCTTTGTTATTAGATAAATTTCTGAGAGTCCTCTGAATAATACTAATACCTAAGAAATGTTGTTAGCATTAATAAACTTATTCCAACAAACAATACAACCTGAAGCCTCTGAAGAACATCTATTATATTCAGAATTCAACTCCAAAGACACTTCTATTTTCACTCCTGCAGAAATAGAAATAAGAAAAAATAACCTGTGTTGAAAAGAGAAAGGTAAATAAAGAAAACATAGAATTAGAAAGAGAATCAATAGAAAATGATAAAGAGAAAGAATAACTGCAACCTAATTTAATCTGATAAGAAAAAAAGAAACCCACAAAGAAATCAGCACCAGTAAAAAAGAAGAAATTAGAAGATAACACTCTACAAATCTCATCTCTAGTCTCTCCATACTTAATTGTCACCAAAATTCGAGATAAGCTAGCTAATATCACCTTTGGGCAACTATTCAAAACCACTCCTGCTATGAGGTCCAATTTAATTTGATCTTTACAAAAGAAAAAGATAATAATAAGGCAAACATTAAGAAGCAATGTTAATTTACAAAATATTCAAAGATTAACTGCTCTATATTGTTACACAAAAATCCAAGAGAAGATAATTCCACTAATTATTAATAGTGAATTCTCAGGAAGCATCATATCATCCTATCTCTTAAAAGATTTAGAGATTAAAATCAACTGCTCTACTACTATTAATATGATCAACATCTACAGTGAAAGCAAGAAGGCTATCAGCAAAATCTCTGAATTTCTATTCATTGTAAGAGGAATAATAATTCTAATAGACATCATTATAACTAATGCTAGTTCTTATAAAGCTCTAATAGGTAACAACTAGTTATCAAAGGTGAGCATATTAATTGATTAGAATATTTTAGAAATGATGCTTATCTAGGATAAGAAAGAAGTGACAGTACTTGTAGAATTTAGAAAATTCACTTCAAAACTACTTGAAGATGAAAGACTTACAAAAATAAGTAAGAAAGAATTAGAAATTAGTAAAGAAGAAGAAATAGAAACAGAAGGGGAAGAAGATGAAGATGATGTTAAAGATGAGAAAATGGAGAATAGAATTTATGAACTATCTGAGTTAGAAGAACAAGACGAAAGTTTTGAAGATGATAGTATATATTATAGAAACCTGAATATCAATAACCTAGGACAAGAAAAGCCTGGTAGGATTTAAACAGTGATAATGATTATATAAAAGATAGTTGGAATCAAGAAGAAAGATACTACTATGAGAAAGAACTTATCTTATTAATACCCTTGAATCTTTGGTTTATAGAAAGTTTGTAGTTATCAGATATAGAAACACTAAATAACGAATAGGATGAAGAAAGAAGAATAGATGAATTTCTAGACTTAAATCTGAGAAAGATAAATAAAGAAAAGACCAAAGAAATTGCAGACCTCTTTGACTTTTATTTTAGTGAGAAAAAAAACCAGTTGTAATGTATAATGTCAAGGTGCTCTCTAAAGATAAAAAAGAAAAATTAAAATCAATTATAAAGAAAAACCAAACTTTTTTGTCAAAGATATCTCTGAACTTGAATGTAATAATAAGTGTTGTCACTGGATAATCACTGCAGATGCTTTACTAATTAAACAAAGGCCATACTAGTATTTAATAAAAGTAAAAGAGTTTCTTAAAAATGAATTAAAGATAATAAAAGACAAAGGGATAATTTGGATCTCTTATAGCCTCTAGTCTTTCTGTAGTTCTAGTGAACTAAGGAGAAAGAAAGACTTGTATCTATATAGACTACTGGAAGCTTAATACTATTACTAAGAAAGATAATTACCCTCTCTCAAGGATTAATGATCTTCTGTATACCTTAAAAAGGATCATTATAGTATACATCTCTAAACCTCACTAGTAGATACTAGTAGGTCGAAATGGCTGAGTAAGATAAAGAAAAGATAGCTTTTGTAATACCTGAAGAGATATATGAATTTAATATGATGCCTTTTAAGTTAGCTAATACTCCCACTACCTTCTAAAGGTTAATAAATAAAATTTTCCAGAATATTATAGGAAAATTTGTTATCATATACCTCGACGATATTAATATTTTTTTCAAAAACTTCGATGAACATCTTCTCTATCTCTAAGAAGTTTTTACCTAGTTACAAGAAGCAAGCCTTAAACTAAAACCTCAGAAATACTTCTTTAGAAAGTGCCAATTAAAATTCTTAGGGTATATAGTTAATACTAAAGGAATCTCAACTGACTGCAAAAGATAAAGGCTATTTAAAAATTTTTGACACTCAGAAATATGAGACAACTATGAGGATTCCTAGGACTTACTTCTTATTACTAAAATTTATACTAAAATTCACCAATATTGCCACACCCCTAAACCTATTATTAAAAAAAATAAAAATTATAAGTGGGTCCTAAACAAGAAGAGTCCTTCTAAAAATTAAAGTTAAAACTTATTACTATTCTCATATTAATCTACCTTGACGATTCTAAACAGTTTATAATATTTACTAATGCATCTAACTAAGCTTTAGGTGCAGTTCTTTCACAACTTGATTCTGAAGACCAGGAATAAGTTATCTTTTATACCAGTTGTAGTTTATCCCTAGTTAAAAGAATTATTCTGTAACAGAGAAAGAGTACTTAGCAGTCATGTGAACTACATCCTATTTCTAAAAGTATTTGTATGATATTCTCTTTTTATTATATATAGACTATTCTGCCTTAAAATTCTTGTTCTCTCATAAATTGCCTTAGAATAGGCTTACTCATTGAATTCTAATACTGCAAAAATATTCTTTTAAAACAATATATAAATCTAAGAAAAGATATCTGAATACTGATTTCCTATCTTGTGTATAGGCAAGACCCGAAACTCGTAAATAAGAGAAAACCTAAAAAAAAAAAAAAAAAAAACAATAACAACTCACCTAATTAGTAATATAGTAACATGAACAAATATTTATTTTTTTAAAAAAAAAAAAAAAAAAAAAAAAAAAAAAAAAAACTATAACAAACAATGGACTTAAAAACTTATTATTTATTTCTAAGGTATCTTAGTGATGCTATGATACTATTAAATTACAATAAAAAATAATTAAAATATCGAACTTGGTATTACCTAGTTTAAGAAATGTTATTATATAAAAGAAACTAGAGAAACCCTTCAAGACCCCAACAAGTTCTCAAGCCTCAAGAAATAGAGGCAGTCCTATTCAGTATGCACTTAAATCCTTTATCTAGCTACTTCAACATTGCATTGACTTTTCAGTGAATTTTAGTTCATTATTTTTAGCCTTAAATAGAAGAAAGTATTAAGGCCTACATTAAGTCTTGTGATTCCTGCTAAAAACAGAGACGACCAAAAGTAAAGAGCTACTTCACCTAATTCAAATTAGACAATCTTTTGATAGAGTAGGTATCAACATTGTAGAACTACTACCTCTCACATCAAAAGGAAGTTGTTATATAGTAGTTGCTACAGAGTATTTAACCTGGTGGCCTGAAGCTCAAGCACTTAAAAAAGCTAATGCTATCTCAGTAGCAGATTTTTTGTTTGATGATATAATCTGCTAACACAGGAGTCCTAAGGTATTACTTTCTAACCAAGGCTCTATTTTTGTAATAAAGTAGTAGATACTCTTTATAACCAGATGAGTATTAAGTATCATCTATTCACTATCTACTACTCGCAAACTAATGAGTTGGTAGAAAGGTTTAATCATACCCTCTGTGAGGTATTTGCCAAGTGTTTAAGCTAATTTGGAAATGAATGGGATGATGATATTTCCCTAGCCTTATTTGCTTATCAGATGACCAGACACAGTATCACTTCATATGAGCTATTTTTCTTAGTCTATAGTTATGACACTCTTCTCCTTATAGAAACTAGTCTACTTACCTTTCCTACTGAACCAACTACTGAAAATGAATTACAAGGAAATATCCTAAGACATATTGAAATATTATTAGGAAACTTGGTAGAGGCCTGCTACTAAGCTAATAGTAGGATCTAGAAAGCACAAAATAAATAGCACAACTATCACAACTCTAAACATTAGATAGAGTCATATGAGATTGGCAATTTAGTGCTCTTGTTTAAATCATCTCTAATAACGTCATATAGCTCTAAACTCAAGGAAAAGTAGATCAGACCTTATTATATCCATGAAATATATAGGAATAGTACCTACAAATTGAGAACTAAAGAGGGACAAGATTACAAAAAACCTGTATATAGGAACAGGTTAAAGAAATATCATATCTAAAAAAAAAAAAAAATATTTATTATTATTTATTTATTTATAGAAATATTTAAAAAATATTAAAAAAAAAAAAAAAAAAAAAATATTTTTTTATATATTTACAAATTAGTAGAAAGGATAATATTATATTATAACCAAAAATGAGTTCTCTAAAAATTCCCTGTAGCATTCAAAAGACCTTATCATTATTAAAAAGACAAATTCAAAATGAAGGAATAGAAGGAACTTTCACTATATCTGAAAAAGAAATATGTTATTCAAATGAGTAAGACCCTACAATAAAAATTAATCAATCATCTGTTCTAACAGAAGCCTAATAAATTCATGAAAAGTTACTACTTTATATCAAAGATCTAAGAAAGGATGAAATAATCCTCAAATCTCTAGAGATAGTAGTGGGTAAAAGTTGGAAAGATCAAATCAGACTTCTCTATGATAAATTAAATAAGAATTCCAAAGATTCGTTAGCCAACTTACAAGATTTATACCTCTTAGGAGAAATAATAAATAATAAGAGTTGAAGAGACTTCACCTGAAATACTGTTCAATAAAAATTTCCAACTGGTCATAGAAACATTTAGAAAATAGCTTTCCATATCTATACTTTATACTCTTACTATAGTGTTCTAAATCTTTTTGGTACAAAAAATATTATGCTCTATATTCTATTAAAAATGTATGAAAATAACTTTAAAAAGTTAGTTGATGATATGAAAATTATAAGAAGTCAAGAAGACATAAATCTACTTGATCTATATAGAACTTTCACAGAGGCTCAAGTTCAAGAAGGCGAATATGTTGGAATATAAATTAGTATCTCGATCCAAGTCACAAGTTTTATTATTTTTTTTATTTATTATTATTTATTTATATTATTATTATAGTTTTCTTTCATTATTTCAGTATATAGCTATTTATTTGTAATTTATTCTACTCATGCCCTTGTTTACATTTAAGAACTGTAGTAGCTACACCTGTAAATATAATGGTGAGCAGTTGAGACAAGAGTAGAAATATTAATATAAGCAGTTGAGGCAAGTATAAAATATTAACATGAGTAGTTGAGGCTATGATATATAATCGAATAAGCAATGAATAAGTGATGTAAGCAGTGTAACTTCATGTTACCTTAGGATAGTTTAATTACAGGCAAAGCAACTGCTCATGAAGGAACAAACAACTGCTTACAAGAGAATAAACAACTGCTCATAAAAGACTTGCGTGATAAATTATATAGAATTTACTTAGTATAGCCTTCATGAACAAAAATGTATAAATATAGATTCTTTTTGCCTTTTCAAAGAAGGAACCAGTTACCAAGTTACAAACAAACTACAAATTACAAATAAAAATTAATAAATTAAAACAAATTCATTATTACCTTAAAATTTTGAATCCTTAAGTTCCAAATATAAAACTTCACTAATTAAATAATATATTTCTCACTATGTTTATTTTTATTTATTTATTAAAGTATATACTGTGTTTCTTAATTAACATAAAGAAAGTAATCATTAAAGCTAAATAGACCTTTTACTGAATAACTAAGAGTTATATTCTTAATAAATTATATAGGAAGTAACGTTACATGTAGAATCATTGTTTAGATTGTTAAATAGGATCAGTAATTGTTTAAACATTATGATTGTTTTATTATTAGTATTGTGATCAATGTATAAATCATGTTTATTAGTTTTATTATAGTACATTTAATAGTATCGCTACTCTTATAGATATCATATCATTCTGATCTACTCTTAAAATATCATCACTTCTAATTAGAATCATTAACTCAGATATAAATAACTACCAATATTTCTTACTCTGATAGTAATTAGATCATTAAACCCCATATTATATTAACTATCAGAGCTAAACCATACAACCTTAATCACTCTTCCAATTTACGATAGTAATAGCAAGTGAGTTATTTTTAAATTCAAATATTATAAGAAACTATTAATTAACTTTGTATGGCTTTATGTATATTAATTTTAATAATACTTACTAATTTTTTTTTCAATACCTTTTGCTGACTTTATTAAACAATATATATAAAAAATTTTGAAACAGGACATGAAAAACTTCAAAAAAAATTTCAAGAAATTCCTGGGTATATAGTAATAACAACTAACATATGGACAATTTCTACTAATAAAAAGTTATTTATAGCTATTTCTATTCATTATCTAGATATAACATAAAAAATAAAACATCTTCTACTAGACTTTATTTATATGAAAGATTTATATACAGGTGTTATAATTGCAAATGCTATAGAAGAATATCTTCAAAAAAATAAGATTATCTTAAAATTAATAGCAATAACTTGTGATAATATATCTGCTAATATAAAGTTTTTAAATGATTTTTCTAATTCTATACTACTAGCTAGTTTTAGGTTTAATAATAATTAGCAATCAATACGATGCTTTAATCATGTTATGAATCTTGCTATTCAAAATCTTTTAAAGGTTGCAGGAAATAAGTTAGAAAAGGTTTTCTATTTTACCTATAAGATACTAATATACTTAGATTATTTTTCTTTATATATATATTTATATTTAATTAATTTATATAGTTGCATGCAATATTGTCATTGGACAGCCTTTGGACATAATCTTGGATATCTTGGACATTTTGAACAAAAAAATAAACTGAATTTACTCAAAATTTTATTAAAATAATCTATTTAAACTTCTTAGGCAAAAATGTTTATAATTAAAAAAAGAATATAATCATATAATTTTTATGTTAATTACTAAAATATTTAAGGCTATGGACAGCTTGAACACTTTGGACACTTGGACATTTGGACATTGGACATGTCCAAAAAAGCTTTGGACATGCCAAAATATATAATACTGGTTGCATGAGTTAATTTGAAGCATTAGGGGATCATGAAATTGCTGCAAAAATTAAAATTAACTATTGTACTAAAACCAATTCTTGATGTAGTAATCCAGTGGAATTCCATCTTTTATATATATGAATAAGTATTAAAATTAATGACAGTATTAGATGCTATGTCTTTTGCTAAAGAAAAACTGTATCAATATATTTTTATTGAAGATGAGTAGAAAAAAATAAAACTTCTTGTTGAAGTTTTATAGCTTTTTGAAGATAGTTAGTATTTGTTATTCAAAAGACTTGAATCTACAGTTTTTATTTATTAAAGATAAATTTGTAGATTTATTTCTAAATTAACAGAATACAGCTTTTTTTAGTTTTAAAAAAATATATAATCTTAAACTATAATAGACAAAATATTTGTCTTTAATTTAATTTAGCAACTGTATTTATATCATCATCAGAATATCTAACATTATCAATAGTCATCTCACTCTATTATTCATTGCTTGAATTACTTGAAGACACTAAAAAAAATAATAATATGCCAGAATAGCTTAAGAAAAGGTGCAAAGCTACTGCTGATAAACTTCTAGAATATTGCCAAAGAACAAGTCTTTTATATATTATATCAGTTGTATTAGATCTATGATTTAAAATGCGATATTTTAAAAAACTTAAAATATCATCTCTAGCTGAACAAATTAAAGATATTTAAGTATAATATTTAGAAAAGATGTACTAGAGAATCTTAATTTTTTTTTAATAACTGAATATTGGCCAATATATTTATTATTATTAAATATTCATACTATTGAAGCTATAATGTCTGTCTTTTTGGAGTATTTTGTTAAAATGAGTAAGCAAATATAAAAATAATATAGAGTAAGGATTAGAGTAACTCAGGAACTATACAAGTAAAACAAAAGCTTAAAAAATAATAAAGTAGCAGTTAATAAATTAGACAAATCTGAAGAATAGCTTATAGATTTAAGTAAGTTATAGAAATTAAACCAAATATTGCATTACATCAAAAGGTCAGAAAAGAAGAATATATTTATTATAGCATATTTTTGTATTTTAAAGTATTGATTAGACTATAAAGTGCAATATTTACTATTTTTTTTCTTTAATATTTCTTATTATAAAGTTATATAAATAATATCTAATTTATCTTCGAATGAGAAGATAGATTAAACATTATTTATATAACTTTACAATAAGAAAAAATAGTAAATAATATATCTTGTAGTCTAGTTTAATATTTAAATATATAAATATACTATAATATATGTAGTATATTGTATCTAATTAGTTTAATTGCAAAGTCTAATTATTCTAATTGCTAATACTATTTAGACTTAATAATTCATATATTAATTATATTTTTTAGAATTAAAGATAGATATGAAAATTATTATATACCTCTTCTCGATTATAAACTTGTAAGCTCAACTATTGAACTATTTCAAAATATAATAATATGAATTTATAAACAAATATGAGCAGAATAACTATCTTTAATGATCACAATTATAGATGAGAAAACAGATATTTTAGAATAGTAGCAGAAAAAGAAAATGATTTTCTAAATCTTGTTAAATTTGCAAGGGACTGTCTTCTAATACCTGTGATAAGTGTACTAAATAAGCAAATATTTAGTATCAGTAATAATATAATTACTAATAAACAGAATAGATTAGATAGAAAAACTGTAAGAGCAGCAATATGCTTAAGATCATGATAGAAGGAACTAGAGGATTAATATATAAAGTAATATCTAAAAATATTTGGTATTAATATTTAATTCTATAAAAATTTGAGTTTTATATAGTTGTATTTTTTCAGAAACCTTTTTTTTAAACTGAATTTCTGACTATAAATATGATTATAGGGTAAGTATCTATTATTTTCGCACTAATGTTTTTTATTAAAATATTTATTAAATTTTAATTATTTTTATTCGTTTAATTATAATTATTTTTTTCATATTATTATACTATTATTGTATTCTAATTGACACTTGAATCATATTTTTTTTATAATAATATATTATCTTAATAATTTTATTCAAATACTAAATATTTAAATTTATATCTTTTTAAAAGTTTTTTTTTATAAATAAATTTGCTATTTTCATTTAAGCTCAAATATAATTTTATTATATTGAATTTTTTTTTTTTTTTTTTTTTTTTTTTTTTTAATAAAAGCAGCTTACTATGCCAAGCAGATTTTATTAGTTTAATATATAAGATTGTTTATTAACAATCTCCTAAACAGTTTGTAATTATATGAAGAGTATATAATCTGCTATACATATAACTTTAGTTATTATCTAATTTAAGTAGTCCACCATACAGATAGATCATCTGTTTGGTTCTACACAAGTTGCTATATCTGTAACCTACTTGTGAATTATCTATTTAAATACTCTGTTCATCTAACTTATACTAGAATCAACTAATATTACTGTAATACCTAACCACTTAAGCTAGCTAGCTCATTGCAGATCTATTTATCTAACTCAGCTTAGGTCCTCTCAGGATACATATTGCTTAACATATTATAGCATACAGAGCTCCAGTTAATCTCATAAGCAATCCTACTAGAGCAGTCTGTATCTATTTTACAGATTCATCTAGTTTAGACCTTTGCAGATATTTGTATAACCCTAGTTTCTACCATAGCTCTCCACTAGTTTTCCATATTCTATCTTCTCAGATGTTTCATGAGACAGATCCTTCTAATCTAGTTAGCTACCAAGACAAGTTGGTATTACTGATTCTCCTTGTAGAATAGATTTATGCATATCTAACTCGATCTGTATCTTTTAATGATAGTTTCTTTTTTGAATTAAGCGTTAGCTAATGTAACTATCAAAAGCTATACTACTTTACTAACTTAGAATTTCTACTATGCAGGTCTCCTGCCTGTAAATCCTATTAAGATTTATTTGTGTAATATTATGCTTTCTGAATATTTTGTTATACTTCCAATATTCAAATGATATTAGTGCAATATAATTTACAGAGTTACAACTCCAGAAACGAACAGAGTTTACTATAAGTTGAATACAAAGATCTGAATAATTATTCAAATTCATTAACAGTAGGATTTGAATTCTAGACCTCTTGCATAGCAGTCTGGCAATCTAACTACTATACTAAGATCACCAGACCTTTTATTATATTGAATTTTATTTTTCTAGTTATTAAATTATATTTAAAAAAATTCATACTAGTAAAATTTAATCATATTGATTTATTTACTATATAAACTTTTATTTTGATACTGCTAAGAGAAAATATATTTTAGACTTTTAGGTTTGTTAAACTTGAAAAGCTAATACTTTTGCTAATAACTATTGGGGTATAAGATGTATATAATTTACAAACATAGTACAGTATTATATAATTAGTATACTAATAGACCTACTAAAATTTATATAATAATATTAATATATTAGACTATATAAAGTTAATTAGTTGTTTCTCATAATCTAATCAGGTTATCTTTTGTAAATTTTTGAGAAAAAATTTTATGTTATTGATATGAATACTTCTGAGTAGGTTTTTTTAAAAATTAAAAAAAAATTATATTTTTAATAGTTTCAGATAATAAATATATAAAATTTTCATAATTAAAAAATTAAAAGCTGAGTGAGTGGATCATTTTTAAATTTACATGTTATAAGAAACAATTAATTAATTTTGTATAGTCTTATATATAAATTTTCAAATTTGTAAAATGATTAGTATATCAATTATATAGTGTACTATGTTTATATATAAATTATATATATATTATACTAATAATTTCTTATTTTTAAAAATAATCATTTTAAAATCAGATAGATTCGAATAGACACAGACCTATATTATATAGTTTCAGCTCTATCTTAGATCTGATTTATTTTTTTGAATCAGATCTGGATCTTTATAAATATTTGTCTAATTTAGTCTATATGAAATACTACTCTATATAGTTAAATGATAAAACAAAACTTCATTAATATCTTTAGAGAGCTATATCCTAGCAAAAGAGAATTTTCATGGAGCAATAGCAAGGATAGTATAAGAATAGACCAAATCTGGATCTTAAATAGTCTAATTTTTAGCCTTAAAGATATACTACTTGAAGAAATGAAGCTAGAAACAAGTAGTGACCACAACCTAGTAGAGCAGAAATACTATTAAACTATCTAAAGTTTAAAGATAAGTTGGTACAGGTTAAAAGAAAAGATATAAAAAGAACAATTTTCTTGTATAACAAAAAATAGAAGAAAATTAGAATAATTTCTAAAACAAGCTACAGGGCTTGCTCAAAAAGAAGCTGAATAAGAAGCTATAGTCAAGAGAACAACTTGAAAAAAGTAGCGAAGAATCTATAGATATTATAGATTTGAGCAAAGAATAGGATATTATAAATAATAGTATTAAACAAGCAGCAGAAGATAAAATTCTTTACAAGAAAGTACTAAATTCAGGTTGCAACAAAGCTCTAAAAAAAATTTACTCAGAATTGCAAACTGCAATAAACTCGATAAGAAAACTAGTCAAAGAATGCAAAAGAAAAAAAGAAACTAGTAGAACTAAAGAAAAACAATCAGAAATTGAGTAAGAAGTGAGAAAGATAAATGAAAAAACAGAGCTAAGTATAGTAATACTAAAAACTCTTTGAAGTGAGTAGCTATAAGAAGAGCTTACTAGATAGTAGTTAGTATTAAAAGCAGACTAGTAGCAGAGAACAGTTTAGCAAGCAAATTAGAAATAAAAGAATATGTAGACTGCAGATATGAAATAATAAGAGATAACTAAAGAAGAATAATAAATAGTCTGCTAGAAAAACTTTTCAAGAAAGTAGTAATCAATAGACTACTCTCAGATGAGAAAGAAGTTAAAGAGCTCTATAATAAATCCAAAGAAGTCTTTTAGAGAACAGCTGAGTATTTTAAAAAGCAGTTCAAAAAAAGAGACTTCAAATAAAAAGAATTCTTATATAATTAAAAAGAAGTATATAAACTAATAACGATTTTTGTATATATAGCGTACTTAATCTGTAGATCCTTTGTACCAAATTTTCCCAAAAAATTTTTTAACAAAACCAAATTTTCTTAAAATTTTACTAAGTAAACCAAGCAAGTGCCCTTAAGTAAACTTGCTCTACACATATTTTTACACCCTACTAGCTTAGTTTTATAACTCTTGCTTTCTTTTAAGCAGAGTTATATTCAAAAAACTAAGTGCTCCGGAATTGTAAAATATCTTTAAAACCAGCTTCTAAATCTCTCTTGTGCTCTTAAGTAAAGTTGTTAGCCAGCCTCTTCCGGTCATAACAAGCTCTAAATCATTCTTTTAGCACAAAAATTGAGCTCTCTAGTGTCTCAAACAGCTTTAAAAACGCCTAAAAATATATTTTTTGCTCTAAAATTTCTTACTTTTTTGATAATCAATTCTTCTTCTAATTTTGGCCAAAATTGTAACTGTAACATAAATTACAGAT
>CAJVPM010001123.1:0-13181 GCA_910592325.1 Scutellospora calospora
ACTTGCTAACAACTAAACTAAAACAAACTTACTACTTTTAGCCTATTAACTACTAATTAATTTGCTTACTAGCTAATCTAACAATACTTACTGATTATAATATACAAATTATAAATTGCTAAATTCAATACACTAACCACTATTAATAATTATAAACTACTAACTACTCAATTAATTAATATTAACTACTAACTTACCAATTTTACTAATTAACTCTATTAATATAATATATCTAATTTACTAATACTAAACTAGTTAACTAATATATTAATACTATTGCTAACCTAACTCTAACTATAATTTGAATAACATATTAGTTTAGTAAGTATACTTTTCAGTTAAAAGCAATAAATATTCAATTTACATATATATATATATCTTAATAATATATTACACTTAAAAAGAATAAGAAATTTGTTTTTTTTAATGCTATTTTTCACAACTAGCTTTATTATATTCAGATTTATAGTACTGCTAATATTCAGTTGATTTTTGCTTTTTAGTTTTCTGATGCTCTTTATTTTTTTGTTTTACTTCTTGTGATCTCTTAAACTATATTTTGTGTAGAGCACTTTTCTTGCATGAATAATAGAATTCTGAATTAATAATAGGTCTATATTCTTAGTATCTTGAGAATATAATTTATTATTATTATTAGAATTTGAATCAAAAGATTTATAATAGTCAGATTCATCAGAACTGCTTTGTATATTATAAGTTTTAGCTAATAATATTCTTCTAAGGTTTCTTTGAGATGATTCTTTTCTGAAGTTTTTTTGTAGTAATTTTTAATTACTCTTTGATATATATTTTATTATAAAGTCATTTATTAAACTGTTTAACTCTTGTATTGTTAATAATATTGCATCCAATCCTATTTGAATCACTTTTTTTAAAAATCTATTTGCTATTACATATTTTTTTTAATGATTTAAAGATTTATAAATACTTTTATAAGGAATATTAATAATATTATAAGGTATTTCTAAATAAGTTTCATTATATATAGTATTAGTAAATTTCTGAAAACTATCAATAAAAGTTTGTTAACAAAGAATTGAGGTAGGTTTATATTGTTTTTCATCTTTATACCATTATTTAGATATAAGTATTACATAAAATTTTGTATATTTTGAATTTTCTAATAGGTGAAAAAAATATTGGCATACAATACTATATCAGATAAGACTAAAACAAGTACAAAGGAGAGATTTATCATTAAAAAGAATAACATAATTTTTTTTATATATTAAAGATGAACAAGTTCCCAAATCTCAATAACATTATCAACTTTATTTATTAGTTTAAGTTCTTTTAAAAGTATTAATAAAACATTAATACTATCTTCTGCAAAATTAGTATTAGGTAATTCAATCTCATTCTCAATTTCAAAGGCATAATTCTTATCAACTTGTTGTAGTAAATATTAAATATCTTGTGATATTTCTTGTTATTGTATAGAGAGGGTAGCAGGAGTTAAATAGTTAATGATCCATTTATCAATAATAGGTAAAAAATCATGACTTGAATATATAAATGTTGAACTAGTAATAGAATGAGCTTAATTTTTATATTGTATTATAGTAGACATATAATTAAATTGTAATTCAATTTTTTGAAATAGGTCTAAAATAGATGTATAACTATTAATAGCACTTTTAATTATCACATTTTGCTCTTCTACTCTTTGTGTAGTTTGAATCCCTTCTGTAAAAATATATAAAGTATAAGCTAATACCTATCTATATTTTTGAGAGCCAAGTGCTCTATTAAGATATAATTCTAAGACAGAGTACTGTTTGATTAGAGAGTTTCAGAGATAGTTAAATTCTATTTGAAATAGAGTATTTCTCATTTTATACCAAGCTTTAATAAAGTTATTATATTTTGAATCTAATTTAAACTTTAAATTCTTTAATAAATTCTATTTAATATGATATATATAATGTATATGATAGGTATTAGACATTAAATTTGTAATAGCGGCATCAATAGTAAGGTCATTGTCTATTATAATAACTGAAAGAAAAGTGATTGTTCCTTTAATAGGAGAATTAAATACCTATTAAAAACTCTCTAATATTTCATCACTCATTAACATTTGGTCAACTAACTGAGACTAATTAAACCTATTAGTAGAGTAAGTATTATTATATTGAACTATATCACTATATTGTAGATAAAGTTCATATTGTTCTGGTATCATCCAGAATAATAAAACTAAAGAGTTAGTTGTTAGATCTATATGCTAATTTATAGTCTACCTAATATCCTCAACTTTATGTTCAATAAGCTTATTAATCAATATTGCAGCTTTATAATTTACTCTTTGTTCTATTTTAATCTTTTGAATAGTATTTGACAAGTCTTGAGATAAGAAAAAAATATTTTCATATTTCAATTCAAGTAATTGATGTTATGTAAGCATACTAAGATTCCCTTTTGTTATCCAGAATTTGATATCAGCTAATATTAGCTCAGTTAATATTCAGTATATAATGCCAAATTTATTAGTAAAGGGATCTAAAGAATAGTCTCTATGCTCTAAACTCATAGTAGTAATACTGATAATACCAGTTGACTTTAAGCATATAGAATTTATAAATTACAAGTATATACTACGTTTGGAATGTATGTTTCACTGTGTTTTAACAATTATATTTTTTTTTCTTTGATAAATACTCTGATATTTATATTTATAATAACGATGCCTTCTTATTCTATTATCATATTCTACTCTATAAATAATTTTAAAAAAGTATTTAGAGTTACAATAAATATCAATATATTTGTCAAGTTCTGTTCATGATTCAAATTGCATACTAGGCTTTGAGGTTTCATATGTATTAATAATATTATCAGAGTATTGAACAGATAGATTAATTAAATTATTTAGAGTTTCTTCAGATATATTAGAGAGGGTCTGTATTGGTAAAGAAGCAGTATTTATAGGCAATAATTCTAATTGTTTATTATAATAATCTAGTACTAGTAATAATTCTAATTATTTATTATAAAAATCTAGTACTAGTGAGTTCAAGCTTAAATTATCTAATTGTTTATTGTAACTAGGCAGAACTAGTGAATTCAGGATTAAATTATCATTGGTTATTATTAATGTTTGAATTGAACTATTATAATAATAGAATAAGTAAATTATTATTAATGTCAATATTTTAAATATTAATTCAATTCAATTACTTAAAATTCAAAACTAGTTTTGAATTTCAAGTAATTGAATAGGCCCACAACTATGCTTTATTTAATATTAACTTTGTGTTATATATATATTCATTTTGCATCATTAATACTTAATTAGAACAGTTGGAACTAATAATATAAATAGAGTAAGTAACTAATATTATATAATTGTGTAATGTTTATTGAATGAGATTTCTAATAACACACCTTGTTTTATATATTTTTAATAACTAGGATGACTAAAATACAATCTAATAATAATAAAAAACTGGAGTAGTAATCTAATAATCTTATTGCTGAATGTTTAATTAATAAACTTACTAATAACCTACCTTCTTTATATATATTTATAGCTAGAACAAATAAGATAGCTAATGAGATGACTAATGGGACAGCTAATAAAATGGCTAATAGGACTGCTAATAGGACTGCAAATGGAATGGCTAATGGGACTGCTAATAGGACTGCTAATGAGACTACTAATAGAACTAAAGTAAGTAAACTAATATTGTATAACTGTTTAATGTTTAATTAAAGAAACCTTTCTAATAACTAACTTTGTTTAATATATTTAACATCTACACACCAGAACAAAATACAATGTCTCTTGTAATTTCTCACTTTTGCATGCAAAAAAAAAATATAAGCATTTACCACACCAGTATAGTCAAGAAAAGAAACACTAATGTAGTATAACACTACTTCTGTCAACACAAATTTTCTCATTAAAAAAACAATTACTTCAAGGATCTTATTAAAGTAGGCGTTCACTTTACATTAGTTCTCTTTTCTAAAAGCTGTTATTTTTGATCTATTTTTTCTTTATATGCATATGTGCTATTATATCATACATTACACATACTATACTTTCTATACTCACATTTCGTACAACTTACTTACATTTTGTATAACCAACTATTATTTAGTACTACGGCTACATGTAGCCATAGGCTACAATTATATTATTTCATAAAATATTTAGTAAAATAAAATATAAAAAAATTTTCTATTAAGTTTATATGTAATTTGAAAATGGTATTCCCTACTCTTAATGGTATTAATCAAATATTAATTGGTTTATTATGTGACAAAATAATTAATATAAAATGTTTCTTTAATAATGAAATGATATGTATTAATAATCGAATTATAATAATCACGTGTGCGGACAATTCCCCTTCATGCTGTGTTTTTCAAAATAGTTCGATCCCAAAAAGAACCTTCATTAATTAAATTATTCTCCATCAACAATTTTCTTTGTTGAACGATAGTTTTTGTAAAAGAACTTTGTGATCTACCACATCCCTTTGGTGTCTTTAAGAAAAAATTTGCATTTACGCAAACTACTTTATCAAGTATTCCGTGTATACCAGATCCTCTAAAATCCCCTTCATATTTTGGATCATCTTTAATTTCTGATAAACTATTCAGCGAAATCCATGTACTGAAATTTATTTTATGTTTGGGACTATTGTTTGTTAAATTATTAGAATGATTATCATTTAATCCAAGTATTTCAATAGCTTCTTTATGAAATTTAGAAACTGTTTCGAATGTTTCTGATTGAGCATTATTGCCACTAAGTGGAAAATCTGTTGCCAAATAAACACCTTTTATTCTATATTTTTTTTGAATTTCTTTCACCTTTCTAACTAGTTTCTTGGCGCAATTTGGCATCATTTCTGGATCTCCCTGTTCCATTCTCCAATGAATAGCTATATATTGTGAAAGTTTCTCTCTGATTTTTTTAGATTGTTCAATAATATATTTTGAATAAGGAATTACCGCATTATTGACCGGAAACATTTCTCTACGACACCTGTTAAATATCATTATTACTTCATATTTTTTTGCCATCGGTGGAGTTTTTAGAGTGTTTACAATAAGTGGAAACGCTGCTTCACGATTTATTGGTGGGAACCCGGAATGAACTTCTAAGAAATTAGTAAAATTTAGGTTAAATTGATCTATGCAAAGAACTTTTTTTTTTCTTTCTGGAATTATAATTCCTTCGTTGACACCCATAGTCTCTTTTTCTTGAAGACATAAATTGGCAGTATAATTTCTACCATCTTCAATCATCAATGAATGTTGCGCAACTGGTCGAGTTTTTCTTTCTTTTGTCCATTCCAAAAATATATCTTGTGTTATGAATCGAACATCTGGATACTGCTCTTGTAATGCTTGTATATCAAAATAAAAGTCGAATCTATATGGTTTACACACTCTAATTCGCGAATTGCCAACATTTGGCAGGACCATCGTACGATTTGTAGCTCGTGCTAATTCTATGTACATGCGAACATGAAGGTTGGCACGAGTTTCTTGTTCCGGGTGAAAATATGGAAAAATGAAACTACAGGTTTTTTCTTGACAGTATTTCATATTGATATTTTCATCCTCCGTCGTTAATTTTTCTATAATATTATCTTCGACATTATCTTTAACAATGTCATTTTTAACGGAATTATCTTCAAAAATATTATATTCATCAATGTTATCTTCAATAATTTCATCCTCAATATTGTATTCATGAGCAATGTTACCTTTAATGATATCACCTTTAACGACGTCGATATTATTCTATAATTGAGACCATTAATTTTAATGTATAAATTAAATTATTTAAATTATTTATAATAAAAATATATTTATGAACAGCTTATGCTGAAATTTGGTTTTTCATTTAAATTTATAATAATTAACTACTAAACAATTCTAAATCTAAATCATAACTTAACCTTAAAGAAAAACCCCGCAAAAAAGGCCCGAAAAAAAATCCCAAAATTTTAGCTGTCATAATATTTTACCTTAGATTCTTCAAACTTTGAGGTAATGTTAACAAAGCTCCATATTAAGATAATTAATAAAGTTATAGATATGGTTTTTCTCGATTTAAATCTAAATTTCGCACTTAAATAATGTCCTTTAGCTTGTAAGTCATAAGGTTTTGATGGCATTTTTTATTGACAGTATGTTAAATACTTTTCTATGTTATTTTTATGCGATGATTATAATATTAAATAAATTTACAAATTATAATTTACAGAAGAAAAATATTAATATTTCATAGTTTTCTAGGCATGATATTTTGTTTTATTTCTTGTTATGGCTCAGTAATATAAATTTTATTTTTTATGACGTATAAACATTAGATTATACAGTAAATTATTTATAAACTTCAAAACAATATGACAATTAATTGGTAAGATAATAATACTCATCACATTGGCTTGGCTTTTTATTATTTAGATTAGTGATGCAGGTAGATCGTCCCAATTGCCGTAACTTTTGCCGTAACTTACTGAACTATCTCTGTAATATGTAATAATTATCATAAGTTACGGCGTGTTTGCCGTAACTTATGATAATTATTACATATTACAGAGATAGTTACAGTAAGTTACGGCAAAAGTTACCTGCATCACTAATTTAGATCAGATCGCATTCATTCAAGATCTGTTAGTACGAAGACAAATATGTAATTATAATAAAAAAAAAAACCTTATAAGTTTAGATCCAATTATTTAGTCACTTTGGTAACACAGTGCTTCAGTTCATTGCTATTGTGAGACGTGAAAGTAACTTCAGAGACACGTGAGGGTCGGAGGCTAATGTGCCACAGTATCTGCATACGGTGAGAAGGTGTGAACCGGTTCTGGTACGGAACTCGTCCGGAGGTTCTGGTCACACCTAGGTTCATGGTTCAATAAAATCAACAAACACTACAAATCCAACAATCAACCCTAAGTTGGAAGGCTGAAAGAGGTCGTGGAGGATTTGGTCCGGGTTTTAGGCTTGCAAGGTGGATTTCTGGGTTATGAAAGTAGGTATTTTCAGGTTCTTGACTGTTGGTCCTGGTTGTTTCCGTTGGGAATATTCGGTTCCTTATCCTTTTCTTAAATATGATTCGGGTCACGTGATCTGGTCTTCTTTTACGATTGGTTATTGATTCAACAATGGGTATAATCAGGATAATTGATTATTGTTTAAATTGATTGGGAACTTGATTATCACGGGGGGTTTAACAATGAATACGTATTTTTTTAACAAATGGGGAAACAAGGTCACAATACTTCTACTCGAATTTCGAAGTATTTGACTTATAAACAACTAACTTATCAAAGTTAGGGATTCAAAAGTTATTCTTTCCAAAGTTGAACTTATAAAAGTTAATTTTTTATTGAGGGAAATTCGAGTCCCTTATATACATGTTTTCAATTAATACAGGATGACAGAAATAACGAAAAAAACTAAGAAAGAGAAAGATCCGAGAAATCTGGGGGATCAGAGAAATCCTGGCTAGGATTTCTAATATTCGGTGGATTCGACAAATCCTATAAATCTCGGTCAGGATAATTAGAATATTTGGGATCCGGGTGATCCAAAATTAAGAAACAGGAAATATCTTGTAAAACCCTGAGAATCTTCAAACTAAGAATAGGACATCGTACTACGTCGGAACGCAGTATTTCCGGAGGGCCAAATTAGACCTTTACACCGTGTCTTAACGACATGACAGGTTTTAAGGGTGTTTAACCGGAATAATGAAGTGAAACCTTCGTTAAAATTCTTTCTCTTTCTTTTGTTCTTTTTTTGTGTATCCAAGAAATGTATAAAATGAATGTAAGTTCTAAAAAAAAATTATTATTATTATTATTATTATTGAATAATCGAATAATCAAAAAAAAAAGTTCAGATTAAATAAACGAAACACATGAGCTTAACATTTTACCGCCTTAACCGTGCCAAATCAAATTCCGCCTATCTTTAAGTAGTGTCACTAGGGATGGTAAAAAATCGCTTTTTGATGATTTTTATGTTTTTTTAACCTGATTTAATAAAATGGTTTAAAACATTGTTGATTATGACGCTGATGGCTGAAACCGCACCTGATTGGATAATTTTAATTTCAGTATTGCCGTGATATTTAAATAATATTATGATATCAGATATAATGAAATGATGTTCATTGCTTTAAATCATCGTCATTAATAACGATAACCGGGTAAATTTTATTTCAGATCATGTGATGTGATTTTAATATAATATTGATTTAAAACATTGTGTTTTAAATCATTTGCCATCCCTAATAAAGACATTCAAGTTAAAGCAAAACTATAAAAACTAAAATATAGTATAATTATATAACAGATAGTTGAACTATACGTTATCTCTGGACAATTTAATTTATGTGTGGTGCTCTAAGTAAAATATTCTAGGTTCTCAAAAATTCTTTCTGAATTAAAAATTTTCTATAAAAAACTTATAAAAAATATCGTTCACGTGATTAGCCGGGTATCATCTAATATAGTTCGTATCAAAGACTGCAAACTGCAAAGGTATAAAATATATCGATATATATATATATCGTGTAACAACGGATTAAAAGTATATGCGACTGTACATTATAAGATGATAAACGTGCTTCATTCAGTCTATAAATATCAGAATGTAATTTCTTTATTTAACCGATACAATCGATTCTAATGGCAAATATTAATAAAATTTTCCCTAAATATATTTTGGTGGTTCCAATTATAGAATAATAGGAATTTTATACAATTTCCTTTAAATGCATTTTTTTATACTACGTAGAATTTTTTTTTTTTATAAATCTCGATAAGTTACACGTAGAGATACATATTCATCAAAATAGGATTCGAGATCATCAATTTGCTGATCTGATTAATTATTTTAAATTTTAAATTTAGAAATATAATATAAAAAAAAAAAAAAGAAGTTTCCAATAAAAGATACAGATCTTTTTAAAAATGAGATTTTTAATTTGCTAATAAGCTTTAATACAAAGATGAAGGTTTAATATATAAACATGTCTAATAATTATTATGCATTGCAACTACATTCAAACAGCACATTAAACACATTATTACCATCACAGCAACACGATAAGACAATTATGTAGAGTAAAAAACGAATAGAAGGCAATTTGCAATTACAAGGAATCAAAATCAGCTAATGATGCAGGCAATTTGCATCGAGTCGGCTATAAAGAATTAGTATTAATAAAAACAAAAAAGATTAATATTAATATTGATAGTAACAGAGTTTAAATAATGTGAATTTAAAAAACTTACTTGTGGAGCATTTTGTCTTGAAGATCGAGATTCATTTGCAAAAATAGAATATTGATATTTTTCCCAATCAAGAGAAAAAATATCTTCAGAGATTTTATATTCCACTTGTTTTGGAGTAGTTTGTGGTTCATCCAAATTAATTAGTAGAGATGAATCTTCAGTTGGACTGGTAATCATCCGTTCAGGAGTTTTAGGAGTGATAATATCATCAGAATGATCACTTGCACTATGTGGTTTAGTCATAGGTTAAAAGAATGGACAAACAATAAAAAAATAAAAGAATAAAATTAAACCAACCTATCATTCAAAGACAATTGTGAAATTTTTACGGTAATCTAAGTGAAAGATAAACAATAAATTAAAATTTTAAATAATAAGTATTTAAATCAACAAAAATGAAGATATTAAATTACCACTTTAGGCAATTCAGATTTGTTCGGATTAACAAATTTCTCATCCTAATAATAGGGTTAAATTAATTAATAATGCAAGAAAAAGTTATAAAAGTTCAAAAAACTTTAGATATATTACAGTTTTTTCTCTAGGATACATTTCATCTTCATCAATATTCTATATGAAATAAATAAAAGTTAGAATAAGAAATTAATTGTAAAACGGAATGCAGAACAAAAAAAAAATACCATTAGGTTTTCATTAGATGAATAATTCTAATATAAATATAAAATATTAAATAACAAAAAATTAATAATACAAAACAGAGAGTAAGTATGAAATAAATTCTACCTTCTCTTCATTGTAGGAATGTGGCGTGCAATTCTAATAAATAAAGTCAAAAACCAATAAACAAAAGACCAAAAAAATTTTAAATAATAATAATAATTGTAATAATTTTACACTATGTTGGCTAGTTTCATTAACGTGCCAAGTATTTCTACGCAGTTTTCTCTCCCAAGAGTTCTGCAAAGAGTTCTGCGAATAGTCCTGCGAATAACTCTGCGAATAACTTTGCGAATAACTCTGCGAATTATCACTGGTAGAACTAAGGGTTTTCTGTTGAAAAAAAAAATAAAGAATTTCAGACTTTAAAAATAAATTCGACAATAATGCAAATAGAGAAAATATAAAAAGATAATTATTACAGATTTCTCATTCAAGCCAAGGGCATAAGCGTTCCAAGACCTGAAAGGTTGTTGTTGCTGTTGCTTACGACCGCCACGCATTATGATAAGTGCTTACACGAAAAAAAATTTTTTTAAAAAAAGAAATTTTCTAATTTATAATTTTAAAATACGTATTATTTCAGTATTTATGCTGATCATATATTTATGGCTAAGCTAGTAATAACCGGTTTCAACATCTTACCATCAAAACTGGAAATAACAATATTAATAAGAAACATGCTCATATATTGATCAATAAAAAATATCATCTCAAAAAATTCTACGTAGATAAACGTGGCAGCTTAACACATGATTCACAGACTTTTTAGGTATAAGATGAGTAACACTATCGCTATCAGCTATTCATGTTGTAATGTTCTAATTTCATGGTACATACATGTTTATTTTAAAGGATTATTTATTGTCTCTATCAGCTATTATTAGTAAAATAACGATTACACATTTTTTCATAAAATCATAAAATACGTCTGTACATACTAAAAGTTAATAATGAATTGTACGTGAATATTATTATCACATGATTTTTATTAATATCTTTTCAAAGAATTTTTTCCGTTTGGTCACACAGAAAATTGTGCAAATAACAATATGTGCACAACGAATTTTTAACACTGGTCACACGGTAAATAAATAAAAATACGGTATGTATCTCAACCCAAATTTTTCAACAATCCAATAAAAATTAACAATTAATGTTTAAATAAGTATAGAAATAATGCATAAAAATCTATAATAGGAAAAGGATCAGTAAGATAATTGTTGAAGTTTTTTTTTTGGATCTTTATTAAACAATCTCAGAATTTACAGTACAAGATTTTAATTCAATTTAGCTGAATAAACATGTACGTACATACGTTTTGCGTACACTGCGTACGTATGTTCGTACAGTACCTTTTTCCTAACGCAGTAACGATGAACAGATAACACTTTCAGCTCTGATTCAATAGCAATATACTAGAAAGGAATATCAGATGTGTACAAATCGAAGGTACAGTACGTATGAATATCAATGATCGTGAATCCGAACTTTTGTCTTATTTTTGTTTGAGATCTTCGTTATGTGCAACATCATATTTTAAATTCTAACGCTAAAGAATATTGTAATATAAATAAATAAATTACGTAAAATTTAGCAATGAAAAAATCAATACTTTAATGACTTCCCGTTATATGACGAATCTTGTTATTTGGTGTTCATCTGTTTTCATTGGTGCTTTCAGAAGACGTATCGATTTATAATTCGATTATTGTAATCATGGACCTCGGGGCCCGTTCCATTTATTTCATTCAAGACTAAATTGGAAATTAATGGATCTCGGAAAAAAACATCGTTATATAATATCGAACATTAATATCGTTATATGTATTTTTTAGTGCGCAGCACGGATTTCGTTCATCAAACTTTTAAAGAATTGAATTAATTAAAAAATTATTGTCGCGGCTAAAGCTGGAAATTAGAGGTCTCGATTTAAAACTATAAACTCTGCTAAAATCCAGCTACCGGTATACTCTTTTATTATAAACCCTATCCCTAAATTCTAATCTAACTATTAAAAAAAATCGAACAAAATGCATATCAAAATTTTTGTAAATTTCATATTAAAGTATTAAAGTAAATGCAGATTGATCTCTTATTTCTTTTTCTTGAAAAAATGTTTGCTGTACAGGGTCGTTACATGTAATTTATTATGTTTCTCATCCTAATTTATTCTAACTTTATTGAGCTTCACTCTAAATTCTTTCCAAATTCTTCCTGGTTGATTACGACCTAACAATATCCCACTGTAAATTATACTTCTATTACTCCATTATTAATTTTACTCTGTTGATTATTTTAATTAATTTAATTATCTCTTTTATCACATTATCATTGCAAAAAAAATTTTCCAAAGAATTTCGTTTCCATACCTTTCTTAAACTTCGTAACCTTCGTAGTTCGATTAATTCCTTCAAATTCTTCTTCATTTAATGTATTCAATCCTTCATTTTCCTCGTGGTTATCATGTTCATTTGGTGTATCTTTTGAGTCTGTTTCTTTCTCTTGTTCCATAGTTAGCTGATCGTTATCCGTTAATAATTTCTTCAATATGATTGAACTGATTAAATCTAAAATGATTCCAACGATAAAGGATATAATAACTACTAGAAAAATAAACACGTAGTTCATTCTTTGAGCTTTAAGGTGGTTGTTTTAGAAATAATAAAGGTATCGGTATCACTAGATTACTCTTTAAATTTTTAAATGATCAACAAATACTATCTTGTTAAATTACCATAATTTCATCATACTATGATAGTTCTTTACTCCACCAATGTTGTTACAACTAATTGAATTTCATTTCGTCATTAATGATTAATCAGCTCCGTAATAATTAGAGTACGCTATCGTTATTTTTAAACTTATACTGTATTATAATTTAAACTAATACAAGCTCCTACATATTATATACTTGCTGTCATTTCAAAAAAGATAATACAGTATTTTTTTTTTTTTTACTATTAAATTCCTATATATTCTATTGACACGATTTAAAGCTTGTATTATTAATAAAATTAATATCGATACACTACTATTTAGGTCTCATCTTCAATACTATATATATATCTTAATATAGATTTAAATTGTAGTTTATATAATCTTAAAATAGGTTTAAATAAAATTAAATTTGTTTATTTGAATCCAAAATTAGGTTTAAATAATTTTAAAAAAAGTTTATTTAAATTATATAAAAAAGTATTT